>PVKB01003813.1:0-50898 GCA_004027205.1 Ctenodactylus gundi
TTTTTTTTAAAGTTCTTTTCTCTCAAAAAGCTAGAGAATGCTAACAAACTTTTAATCACTTCTCATAAACACACCTTTACTCTGTAGCACAGAGCAGAGTATAATCCTTAGCCACCCTAGGGCAGTCAGTCAATCGTTCTAGGGTTCTCCTCATCCTGGGGATGGACAGTTCAGTAGGACAGTTTCAGCTCGGGCATTCAAAGCACTGGTATCATGAGCCAATCCATAAATTTCACTCTTTTATTTTACTTCCTACCATTCCAAACTACAACACAAATGGAAAAAGAAGCAACAGATCTTAACCAGAATAGAAGGATCTTTCACATCCTTCTGCGAATGAGGCAACAGAGTCTCAAGGCTTCTGAGCAGAGAGACCGCTCAGGCAAAAGGGAACAAAGTATGGTGTGCATCAAGGGCATCGCGCAAGGTAAGGCAAGCCCCTTGTGCAGCCTGTAGGGCTGTTTCACCACTATAAAAGCACAACTCACCCACTGTTTATTCAATGCCACATAAATTAACTATCAAATTCCGGCAAAATTTTATCTAATTGTGTCCTTGAACTAAATCTTTTCAGTTGGAATCAAAGTTAAAATTATTAAAGGTTTTGTTTTTAATTGTGCTCAGATAATCATGCATTCCAATTTGTACAGGCAAAACTAAGCTTGCACCTGCCACAAGGAAACTATAGATTAGCCAATTAATTAGTGTCTGTCATTTTGTGAGATAATCTTGAAAAGTCAAGTTTTATTTCTTAAGACTGTTGGTAAAAATTAAAATGGTGTAACCGAATTCCAAACCACCTGAGTCTGGGATTTTCCTCAAATTTCCCTAGTATAGGTGTATGACTTCCATCAGTTTACCTGTAACCCTCCCTCTCCTCAGCCTCACACCTTCATATTCACGGGTTCTCATTTTCAAAACTGTGCTGAATCCTTTCAGTAGAAAAAGGTGCTCTTTGAGACTTTCTGGTGTTGACAAATTATTTTTATGTTTGTTAAATATGTATAAACACAAAGCTAAGTATATACCCCTTATGCTTAGAGCTTATGGTAACAGTCATGGTTTCAAAACCAAAACAAATTTAACAATGTGCTGTCATACTGCAACAAAATTTAAATATGACAGTTTCTTGCACTTTGTTCAGAATATTTATTCTGTGACCATCACGTTTCTAGATTTTAATCTGTTAAAATGATCGTAAAGCCTTCAGTGACGCAATGCGCTGTGGTGTCACTTGCTCATTTCTGCTGTTTTTGCATACCTCGCCACATTTAAGTCACCACTTAGTTTAGATACCAAGGCACCTCTGCTCTCCATGGTGGCAATTTTGCACTTCAGGGACATTTAGCAATGTTGGAAGACAACTTTCACTGTAATATAATACAAGAAAAATTTCAAAAACTTTACTGCATAATCCATACAATGGTATAATCTAAGATCTGCACATTCAGTCCCCGGATGGGTGATGGCATGTGAAAGCTTGCAAGCTAGAATTTATAGATCAGTCTCCAATTATATAATGGTTAAAAATCCTAATTGCATCTTTACTCATCAAAAATTATTTACTAATGTAGCCCAGGGTTAAAAAGGGAAGAGAGAGAGGGCAATCGAGGGAGGATGGCTAAGAGTACAGGGCAACACTGGACAGAAAGAATGCTTCTAGTGTTCTATTCTGGAGCAAGACACGGTGGTGTAGTTGGCAACAATTAATTGTACATTTCGGTTTCATTATTGGAGAGTATTTCTAATGTTCTCAAAACAAAGGAATAGTAAAGGTTTGAAGTGACAATTACCCTGAGCTGATCCCCACATATTATAAACATATGTTAAAATATTATAACATATTCTATAAATATGCACAGCTGCTATGCTTCAATTACAAATTTAAAAATAGGAACTGGAGGAATGGCTTGGTGGTTAAAGTGCTTGCATTGCAACTGCAAGGACCTGAGTTTGATTCCCCAGCACCACATAAAGCCGGGCATGGTGGTGCATACCTGTGACCCCAGCTCTCTGGGAGGCTGAGGCAGGATTGCTGTGAGTCCAAGGCCAGGCTGAGGTACATAGTGAGTTCAAGACTAGCCTGTGCTACAGAGCAAGAACCTGTCTCAAAAAAAATTAGAAATAAAAAAGCATTTATTAAACATTTTTAAGTGGTATAATATTTATAAAGTTCAACCTCAGATCAAAACAATGTGTATTTTGTCCTTTCTACCAGTATGCATGTTTGTTTATCGGCATGCCTGGGATGTAAACACTTGTCAAGAGTTAAAGAAACAATATTTTTAGAGCTCAAGTTTTTGTTTGCTGCAACAAAAATTTAACCTTCAGTTTCATTTCAATTCCTTTTCAACACATTTTTGTGGCAACTTGCTGTGAGTTGCAGATCTTGCTAAACGTGGGCACCTGCTCACTACTCTTCCCACAAACCCTGACGTACAATTAAGCCATCTTCTTCTGACTCCTGATTGTCCTGATAACTAGGTTTTCTGGTTATGCAAGTCACCTCTTCTCACTACATCCCAGATCTTCATTTGCACAGTGGAGGTAATAATAATAATAAGGATTCTATTAGCCTTCTGATGGCTAAATTGGTGAGGTCATGGGGGCACAGGGAGTAAGTTTGGCACTTTGCAATTTCTCAATAAATGTTTTCAATAATTATTTCTCTATTTCAGCTGTTACTTTATTCTTTATTTGAGTTATTAGTTTTTATTTGAGCTGTGAGGAATAATTAAAATAGTGCAGAAATAGAAATTATTATTAAAAGCTTATTTTTATAACACAGCTGGGAACTTGAAATGAACAGAATCATTCAGCCTAGAATAAACCTTTTTTTTTTTTTTTTTTACTTCACTCTGGCCATTAGTTCAACTAAATATGTCTCTTTACTATTTCTTATTTCAATTATTTTTCATTAACTATGACAAATAAAACATTTACAGAGCAACTTTCATATCCCAGCACAGATGTAGTCACATGTAGAGACTAAAACCTGAAGATAGCAGAATTTCTGACTTTAGAAAGTTAACAGTCTGACGTTAATATTGACACAGAACCAAAAGACACAAAAATGGCTTTAGTCCACTACTTGATTTGCAGGCATCCCTAAAGAGAGTATTTACAAAACATGGAACCACTATTTATGCAAAAAAAAAAAAAAAAAACAAAGAGCAAAGAATTGTAATTTCAATTTTTTTAACAAAATGCAACACTGATCAGAGATTTGGGGAAATAATCAAAACTTCTCTTGTATGAGTTCATAGCTCACCCATGCGCCCCACCCCACACACACTACTGTGCATCTAAGGCACACACAGTGCTCTTCTTCTAGTCTTCCAAAACATTCTATAACATTTTCAGCATTTCACTTCAGGATGGCTTCCCCTAAAAACAATCAGATCAAGTTTTGGGAAATACAGAGAAGAGGACTCAAATCCTAAATTCTGCGAATAGCACACTCTCGCCATTTTCTTGATTCCCCACAGGCTTCTGAATGAGGCAATCCTAAAAAATACTCTGTATATTTATAGCCTGCTATGGTTTGGATCTATAATCTTCCCCAAAATGTGATGCATACATATCTCATGTATTTGGATATTATGGATTTCATGTGCTGCTCAGAGTTGGGGCCTGGTCAGGGAGGGTGGTTTTCAGCTATGTGTTGGGTTACAGGTATATGTCCTAGAAGGATATATACTCTTGTCCTGGCTTCTTCTAGTGGCCCTGATTCCCCTGTCTTGCAGCGCATGAAGCAGTTGTTTTCTCCCAGAACCTTCATGCCTTTTACAGCCATCCATGAGCAGGTTGAGACTTTCTGAAACTGAACAAAAATAAACCTTTCCTCTTGTGTGGATGTCAGGTATTCTGCCCCAGCCATGTAAAAGTAACTCAAACACAGCCGCATCGGCCTTCTTCCATGAAAACAAGCAGCATTTTGAAAGAGTTAACGTGATAAAGTAGGGCTACTTGTGGAAAGTTAGAAGTGGGTGATGATTAAAAGATAACCTAAAAGCAACAAGAATCAAAAGTCAACATGTAGCTAGCCTGTTTCTGTGCATTTAAAATGATGGTGATTGATGATGATGATGATGATGATGATGATGATGATGATGATGATGATGATAAATCTGCATTACCTTTGGCAAAATAATAATATGCATCCTATCACTAATATTTTAATATTATTTGACACTGTAATCCAAAAATCAGCTCTAACCTCTTCAATCTGTTACTAAAGTGCATAAACTACCTGAAAGCTTAGAAATTAGCCTGCTGCACTAAAAAGCCAAAGCAATTGGAGACTGAAAAGTCAAAACTCAAGTTTACATTTTCTTGATTTCAAAAAATATCACAAAGTGATTCTACCCAGTGTGGTACAGGCACAAAAACAGACACTAAGCCTAATGAGACAGAATAGAGGGCCCCAAAATAAGCCCACACATACACAGTCAATTCATCATTCTTAGACAAAGGTGGCAAGAAAACATAATAAAGATATTGTCGTCTCTGCAATAGCTGCTGTTGTACAAGCTGGACATGTGCATTCAAATGAATGAAGCTGGCTGTTTGCTGTCTGTCACCATACAGTAAAAACCCATATAAAACAGAGACCTCAAGGTAAGTCTGGAAACCATAAAACTACCAGAAGAAGACCAAGAAAAGAATCTTTGATATTGGCTTGCAAAATGATTTCTCCAATAAGACAACAAAAGTATAGGCAAAAATTCTGGGCCCAGTGATGTAGGCATGTAATCCCAGCACTTTGGAAGGCCAAGGCAGGAGAATTCCAAGCTCAAGACTGAACAACTAAGTGATTTAACAAGATCCTGCCTCAAAATTAAAAGTAAAAGTGGGTTAGAGATGTAGCTCAGTATGAAGGCTGTGGGCTCATTCCCTATCAGTACCACAAACACACAAAAAAAATATAGCCAACAAAACCAAAAATAAGTAAGTGGGACTGCATAAAATAAAAAAAATCCTTTTGCATAGCAAAGAAAAAAAACTAAATGAAAAGAAACTCAAAGAATGGGAAAATATCTATGCAAACCATGTAGTACCTGATAAGAGATTTATAAACTATATGAGAAACTCTTAAACTCAGTAGCAAAAATAAAGAAATAAATAAAATCTAGAAATAATGACAAAGAATCTGAATGGGCCTTTGTCCAAAGAAGACATACAGTACTTAACATATTAATCTTCCACACCTAAATCATTTCACTTAAGTCACCACTCTAACTCAGCTTCCTATTCCTCAAATGGGTCGCAGTAGTTAAATCTTGATGCCTCTTCTCTGAATCCAACCAATCCCTGTATTGGGATATTTACCAAAGGTTTTTTTTCTCCATATTTTGCTATATCTTTGTTGCTATTCTTAAACCTGGCCTTACCCATCAGTTCACAGGAGAAAATAACTACAAGCATATACTTCAAAAGACTAGTTTCTCTGACTTGGAAAACACAGAACACAGACATTCTAGAGAACCACATGAAGTAATAGCAGGAGTTAAGAGAAGGGATCGGGAGGGGGTGGGAGGGTCAAAAATGTGAAGGGATTGTAAAGTTGATATGATACATATGTGCATGAAACACCCAAATTAATTGTAAACACTATGTATAACATATGTATATTAATAAAAATAGTGGGTGAAGAACAAATAAGACATACAAATGACCAGCAGGTATATGGAAACAAGGTTAATATCAATAATCGTCAGAAGATGCAAATTAAAATGCCTATGAGTTATCACCTGTTATCCCCTGTTAAGTTATCACCTGTTATTATTAAATAAAAAACAGATGATAAAATAGTTGGCAAGAATGTGTACTTTGTGAATGGCAGATCATGAAGGAGGCTGGCAGAACCCAAAACATGACTAGCAGCAAGAGAATTTGGAGTGGAAGTTCATCACCCTCATGCTAAGCCTGGGAAGCATGTCCAGAGAGAAAGTGCCCCCCAACCCTATGCCCAAAGAACAGGCGCAGGCACAAGGCCAAGTGTAAGGCATAGGGCTAAGGTATAAAGGCAATAAAAAAAAGTTAAAAGGAAAATAAAAGGATAAGGGAAATAAAAAAGGAATAAAGGAATAAGAAATGGGACAAGAGTGATAAGGAAAAGCTAAAGATGAGAATACGAAAAAAGAGGCAGAAGGGGGCTGATTGTGCGTGAACCGCATTTTTATGCAGCGTAGGTGAATTAGCCAACAAACAGTCAGGGATTGGGCTGTAAAACTTGCATGTGGGTTGAATATTGGGCAGCACGGGACAAAGCAGAATTTCTTGACAGGTTGCGAGAAATGGTAGGTGGGTGCCTTTAAGACAATGCTGTGGAAGAGCACAAGGCATCCATCTTTCTTCCAAAGTCCTGTGCTCTCAGAGTTTGAAGACACAATCCAGAATGCTCAGCTCACCAGGCTCTGCTATGTCTTAAGAGCAGCACAGAGAGTTCTGCAGTAACTCTGAGTCAGAGTTGTCAAGCTCAATACCTATCGTAAAAGTAGAAAATATTACCAAATATTTTATTACTTTGATTTATTATCTTGATGACAATTCAATCAAAACTGCCTTGAATCATTTTTGGTGGGTTGAATGGTATGACAGAGGGCAGATTATCTGTTTTCTCTTAGTAATCAACAACAAACAGGAACAATTTCTACACAAAGCAGTACCTCTCAGAGAAATTCTGTGAACACTGATGTTATAACCCTTTTTCACATTATTTGTATTTCAATTCCAGCTATAAAAAGATATTGCTGTGGTTTGAATATGGTTTATCCACACCAATATTCATATTGAATCTTAATGTAATATTATTGATGAATGTGGGGATTTTTAAGAGGTTTAGGGTCTTAGGAGTTCAGTCCTTTTGAAAAGATGATTGTGGGTTCCCTGTGAATAGCTTGGTTACCATAATAACAAGCTGTTTTAAGGTGTCTAGCCTCTACTTTGCTCCCTCTTTTTAGCTGTATTTCTTCCAGGTGGCCTTCACCAGAGCCTGGGGACCAGTCTCTTGTGTTTCCTAAAACACAAATCAAAATAAGCCTCTTTTCACCATATATTACCCAGTCCAAGGTATTCTGTTGGAGCAACAGAAAACACATCAGGCAGAGAGTACACAATAAATTTTATCTAGAAAGAAAGTAATTTTTGTTTCTCATAGCAACAATGAACTAATATGTCATCTTTTAAGGAACTCAAAGATTTTTTTGAAAATCTCCTCCTTTAGAGCCCCAGACCACTGAAGAATACACTGAAGGAATGTCAGTTTTTACTTCTGCTTCAGTTACCCAGTTCAGACACGGCGTCCTGCATGTGCACAATCTCAGTCTCTAAGTGACTGTCAGGCTTACGTATCCTTTATACACTTTTCATCTTCCTCTCTGTTGTCAATAATTTCTAAAAATGCATCGCCAAAACTACTGTCTACTGCACGAGTTCACTCAATGCCATACAGTGAGTCTAAACTCCTTAACACTGGAGCTTCAGACACTCACCTTTCCAGTGGCATTTTCCCTGACTTCCTCACCAAGCCTATTGAGGAAAAGCCTCTGTCCATCCCTAGGGAAAATAGTATCTGCATATTTCAGTTTCTTCTCCTTTTCCAATATGCTTTTCTCTAGTGGATAAAAGGACAGATTTTTGTTAAAGAAATTTATCCAAAATGCGATTTTGTACAAAAAAAAATAGAAATAAAGATAAGCAAATCAGATGTTTGGCTGTCTCAAGAGTTAGGGAAAGATGGAAATTGAACACCAAAAGGTACCAATGTTGGGAGGACATAACCTGGTGACTGGGGTGAATAGACAGACAGCTGATAGCTACCAATGGCTGAAAAAACTACAAGAATAGCAAAACAGTGAAGCAACTGATGGCTTAAAGGAAGCCTGAAATATTCTAGGCTATCTTTCAGAGGAAAAAAATAATGCCATAAATGATTACACTACCAAAAGGAAAAGTATAACTTCAGTAGACACTTTTAAAATAGGTGTAACTTTTAAACCAGCATTAAAACCTGTGTGTTATAACAAAAATTGACCTGTAAAGTTGCTGACTTCTAGCTTAAAAACTGAATAACAACAACTAAAGATTCAGGAAGACCAATAGCTAGGTAAGGTAATTATAACACATATAGATATATACGTTCAAATTCAGAAACAGTACTTAAGTATTTGGCCAATATTTAACAAGATATTTTCCATTAGCTGACTCATTGTAGATCGTCAAAGAGGTTAATGATGACAGGAAAGCAGTCAATGACATCTCTTCCAAGTTGAATATTCTCAAAATCCGAAAGGCAGGAAGAAAAAAGGGAATCACTGACAACTTCAAAAAATGGGGGAAATAAGCCAATATAACCAATTTACAGACTTAAAGATGAGGAGAGATAAACAATGACTACAAAGTTGTGGTGCTTTATTGCAAAGTAATGACTATAATTAAAAATAAGGCATCACAAATTTTAAAATAGCTAAATGTTGCATGTCAGAACAATAAATGTGGAACACATGGTATTAGTTAGAGTTTGAGGAACTCAGAGACTTCTGCAGGGACTGCATGACTGCAGCTTCTGAGAGAAGGGGTGGGTCCGGCCATGCAGCCCCAGGTAAAGGTCTCTTCCCACATGTACTGGGGCTAAAGAAAAGGTAGGGCACAGAATCAGCCAAAAGAAAAAACCTCTTTCTAAAAGCAGTGGTTGATTACAATAGCATAGCATATAGGTGGGATCAAAAAAAAATTCACACTGCAGGGCACATTTTTATTGATCATCTAATTGTCACAAGGCAGAAAATCACAAAGTAGGAAATCACAAAGCAGGGCACAGCCTTATTGATCATTTGATTATAGGCAGCTGGAGATGGGAGAGACACACAACAGGCGGTCAGCAGACACCTGATGCACATTCTTAAGAGGTCATTGTCAGAGCAACAGGGCAGAGCAAAATTCTGGTCAGTCCAGGGGAAAAACTAACCCCTGTGTTTCCACAGCTAGAAGAGAAGATTCTGAATGTTCTTGTTACAAATAAATTACAATATTTGAGGTGACAGATGCACTAATTACTCAAATATGATCTTTAGGGATTAAATACAAATTGAAACAGCACACTGCACTCTACAAATATAAACATTAAATATCAACTAAAAATTAAAAGTAAATTTTAATAAAACTAATTTTCTGAATATGGTGGCAAATCTATCTTTAGAAAATATAATATTTCTGCTTACTGTTATATTATTATAAGTAAATTATAAAACATTGGTATCGAACATATCATTTATCCATCAAAAATGTGGTTACTTAGGGTGCTACGAAAGTAAAATAATATTTTTCAATTATGTAATAAGTATTGATCTGTGTTTTTAGTTTTCTTCATTCAAGTACTTTTTAATCTATTCCTTAAGGGATGGCATGACTGTCCTCAAATGATTTCAGTCTCCTTGTTTAGGTGTAAAACTTTATCTCATTGATACTTCACAATAACCCTCAGAGACAGATATGAGACATGAGTCCTGGAGTCTGAGGGCAAAATAATGAAAGTAGTCTTCACCACTCACAAATTGTGAAGCTCAGATCAAATGTCTTAGCCTCTCTGAGTCTGTATATAATTGCCAACTTCTCAGGGTGGCGGCAAACAACCAATGAAGTCAGACTACACTGCACTTTGAAGAATATTAAATTAATGGCAGGCTGAACTACCACTGTTACATAAAAATAGCGAGACAGGTGGGCAGAAAACTAAACTGTCACAACAAAGCAGGGCTGAGTATCAGTGAAAGGAGTAGCAAGCGGTGAGGGATTCATAGCAGGAAGCAAGTAAAAGCAAGAGAGTTCCCCGAGATATCTTCCTTCAAACGCTACTGCATCACTGGGACACAAAGGCAGAAAAAAAAAAATTCAGAAAAGAGACCAGATGTAGGATAAAGTCCTGAGAAATGGGCACATGATGTTTGGCAGTTAGTTCAGTGTGGCCAGTTGGAGGCTCTTGTTAAAGATTTTGAGACGTGCAAATGAAACAAGGTAGAAATACACTGAGGAGGATTAAAAGACCAAACAAGGAGTTTACTTAAGGAGAAATGAAGGAGAGATTCCTAAACCTAGAATTTTTAAAAATGAATTTCTGTGCATTGTTAATACACATAGAAAAACATCATTCCGTGAGATTTATCAAATTGGATATTAAAAAGTTCCAAATGTTAAACAAATTTTACTCGTTATTGTTCTTACTAGAGCAGTCTAGTGCAGTTATAAATGCATAGCATATAATATATATTCTCTTTTTTTGAGACAGGGTCTCATTATGAAGCCCAGGCTGGGCCTGAACTCATAAGAAGCCCAGGCTAGCCCTGGACTCATGGCAATTCTCCTGCCTCATCCTCCCAAGTGCTGGAATTATAGGCATGTGCCACCATGTCTAGTTTATGTGGTGCTGGGGAATCTAACCTAGGGCTTGGCTTGCTAGGCAAGAGCTTTAACCCCTGTGCTATTCCTCCAGCCCTTACATAATATATTTTCAACACATTTTGCAAATTTAGAATTTTGGTATTGATGGTAATGAAAAATAAAGATGTGTGTGTGTGTGTATGTATATATATATATATATATATATATATATATATATATATATATATATAAAATTTCACTTTATAACCTCATTTATCATGTGTTTGTATCATAGTTAGTTTCACCTGTCTATAACAACCAAAAAAAGTGGGAAAAAAAGCTTATTGATTAGATGACATCTTCTCTTTTGCCTACTGGCCATGCTAACGAGTAAAGGAAAATCAAAAAGTGACAATTACATGGCAACTGTGAATTCAGTGGAAATAAAACAGCAAATCAAAAAATGAATCATCTCTCCCTACATAATATGTCAATTTGCAGCATTATGTATAACTACCCTTTCAGAAGTATTTCAACGATGAAACTCATTTGCAAACAGTTACCACTGATACAGTCCTAAAGGGCTCATGTTCCTAACTACCCTAAACAGCACTTGTTACTGCCATAATTAACATACACACAACATGGAGCTGAAATGTTCCCTGAATGTCCAGGCAAACAATGGTCCATTCAGCATCAAACACTGTTGGGAAGCACTAAGGTGGAAGGGACTAACCGCATGGGTAGGGAAGCCAGATCCATTGGCTAAGGGCCTAAGTGCTCATCAAATGGCTTTGAACCCCAAGCTTCTTAATCATATGAATTTCTCAAATGTGCCAAGTAGATAGCAGTGGTACCTTCCTTGAAGTATCATAAACTTACACATGTAAAATGTTTGAAAGGTTGTCAAGAATATAATAAATCAACAAAAGATAAGTGATTATAATTATGCATGTGCAGAAGAAAATAAAGGATCGTTGAGGCCAGAAACAATTCCTTTTATAAATGATAAGGTATGAAAATCAAAAGAAGGCTTTTGATAGAGCTAACAAGTTTAGTTGGAAGGGTTTTTTTGCAAGGGAAAATAAGAAAAGGCAACTGATACAAAATTAAAGGAACAACCTGAAACAAACAAGACCAAACAAGACAAAAACAAGCAGAACAAACAAGGCAAATTAGAAGAAGAGGAAAACAAACGAGACTAGTCTTCTAACAATGGTAGGAACTGGTCCAAAATCATGAAGATTGTAAGAACCTCAATATCCAATAAACTTCCAGACCTAACATTTACAAAGAACTTGGGCGGCATTATGAACACCGCCCAAATTAAAGGTCAGATAAACTATAGCAACCAGCTCACTGTAAGACCTTGCGTATAATCTGCTTCTGCTAGTTGCTGAAATCCTAAATCTACCTGTCACTGTGCTAAGAAATTTGCATATACAATTTCTATTCCTTAAGACAATCTTGTAAAAAACAAACAAGTTTAAATAAGGCCTTTAAAAAATAGCTAGTTAACAAAGCATGGTCAGTCATCACACATTCAGATTTGCAGGCACCAAAGCCCTTCTTCCTCTGTCCACAGCCAGCTGTCTTCTCAGTTTGTTTCATGACATTAATCAGAAATAGTCAATTAACAATAATCACTCAAACATGGGTCTTCACAGTGTAGATGAAATGAGATCCTTGTCTCCAAACAGACGAGGCCTAGCACTTAGAGATTTTTTGACTCTGGGCTAGGAGAAAAGGGGAGATGTTTAAAACAATTGTATTGCACCTACCATGATCAATGAGCTTCCAAGGAAAAAATAGTGTTTGATAAGGAAGATAGAGGAGGTGGTCTGAAGATTTTACTTGAAATATCTGTGGGACATTCACTTGTAAAGATCCAGTTGACAGGAAGAAATGAGCTTGGAGCTTAGAAATGACATTAGCCTACTTAGAGATTTATAAAAAATCAAGTCTTAGGTGAAGACTGGGAATGTTAGCTAATGAAAAAATACTTTTGTAGGCTGAAAGAATCCCTGAGTTTAATCTTAGTACTGAAAATAAAAGAAATTACATGATATCTGAGAATACAGAAAGAATTTTTCACACGAAATGCTGTAGGAGAAAGAGAAAGAAAACTCTTTGTTAAAGATGCTAGAATAAGTGTCTAATCCTTCATACATAAGCATTTTTGATTTTTGAATTGTTACTTAAGAGGACCAAACTAATCAACTGCTATGACATGCATTAATAGCAGACATTTCCACCTCTTGACTAGAATGCAAGCGAATGCATTAAAAACAGGCAAAACATTGTCGTTCAAATTTATTGGACCCTCTGTTAGAGAATTAATTGGCAATCAAAGCCTCCACATGAGAAAAACAAAAATTTCCATACTGTCCATAAATAAATAATTTTTGATACAAAATAAGAGCTCTGCTGAATTACTAGTAAAGTTGGAACACAGACTCAGCTGCCCTGATTTGCACTCTAAAACATTATTCAGTGGAGTGACTGCATCTGTTGACAAAAGGCACATCTGTCCCTCCTTGGGACTGAAATGAAACCAAATCATTTACACTCTGTCTTAATAGCTCTAAAATTATAATTGCTATTTAATCACTACTAAATTGGACTTGGCCTTAATTTCTTGGCAACTGTTTTTATTCATTAGTAATATAGTGAGTTTCTTTTTTTCTTCCATTTTCTGCCAAACATTTCATTCTGTAATGAGAATATGTAAAATGCCTTTTTCTAAAATTATGACTACAATGTAAGGCGGTGACAGTCTAGCTCGACTGCATCAAGTTGATTGGCTTCAGAGCTGCCCAAGAGATCAACAGAGCGTGGATATGGGCCTGCAGAGTCACCGGGTTGTGACCCTGGGTACTATACCTGTTCCCTCGCCCTTTCTGATGCTTCTTCTCCCCTGCTCTGCCTTCCAGCCACCATCAGACTCAGCAGCTTTGCTCTGCCACCCCTTCTCTCATGATGCTCCTGCACTGGAGACTGTTGACCATGAACTGAATCCTCTGAAACTGTAAGCTAAATTAAACCTCTCCTTATTGAGGTTGTAAGAATTAGGTAATATTTTCATCAATAGCAAACTTTATTGTTACAACAAAACTATAGTTTTATTTTCTCTTCATGAAAAAAAGAATGCTATTATTAACATTATGAATCTATGACTAAGAACAAAGTATAATTCTGGTGAATATCTTTTCTAAGCACAAATTATCCTTTGTATGCCAAAGCAACCTCACAAACACAAAATATGAAAGTTATAAAACTAAAATACACATTTATGTTTAAATTACATAAGATTTCTGCTTTATAAATATGTTAGGTTGCTAATAGCTCCCTTGGAAATCAGATTCTTACACTCAGCAAGGGGAAAGCATTTCAAAACCCTAAAAAAATTTATACTTTATTGTGTTTTTATAAACTATTAAGGAGTAATGAGAGCATGAGATATACATGTTAACAAATAATTTATTTTAAAATTAAGACTTTTAACACTATTTTAAACTATAATCTTGATTGAATTACTCCAACTTTTAGTTCTCAGTGCAAAAGTGACTTTTTCTCACAATAATTTTCAAATACTTTCTATTTCAAATATTTTAATATGATGTGGTAGTACCAAGGTTTACTACAGGATAAACTAGATGAGGAGTGCTCACGAGCATAGCCAGATGAGCACACCAGGAAGTAAGAACAGTGGGCTTCTATACACACAACGAATGCCGATTCCACAGCCAATGGCACAGGAAGACCGCTGTTTCCAGGCTTCTCTGAAGTAGGCAGTCTGCAGCTGGCCTGCTGCTCACTTTCTGTGCTCTTTAGTTTCAATAATTTTTACAGATAATGATAAAGTTTATACCAAAGCAAACCTCTGCCGATCAAGGAGTATTTTAAAGCAAATCTCATTACTAGAAAAGTTGCAGAACAATTTTATGTTATTTTCTATAATCCTAGACAACTGAAAGAAATGTTATAATGTTATTTCCACTAAGCATATTTTAAATTTTCATTATTCAAAGTCTAGGCCCATAACTGTGGTTTAAAGTATTACTCTTTTTCCATAAAAACATAAGAGTTCTGCTCATAATGTTTTCTTTTCAAGGTCATTGACACATGCAATTGAAACACTTAGGAGATAACTCTGTATTTGATTTAGGAGACAGAAGTTGAACTAAAATAAGCATATTGAGAAGCACTAGATGCTAAATTATTCACCCAGGTTCTGTAGCCAGAAATCTTGAATTAGCTAGTGCCCAAGGCGCTGACACATTAAAGTTTTAATATAAAAAATTCTACGTATGACTTTGCCCTAATGACTTCTGTCAGGCATATGCCAAACAAGCCCAAATGGAAAGGCCTGCCAGCATATGGACAAAAGTTATTAACTGCACCTCAATGAAAATCTTTATCATACAAGCCAGAAATTGTTTCACGATGACATTAACTTACTTAAAACTGAATAATACATGGCAAGAAATGAGTCCCCAAAGTTCGGAAAGGGAATTTGACTGTTTCAGTGCATTGTGCATACAAGGCAAAGCCAATTCTCATTAAAGTGTTGAGCAAAAAGTCAAGACTGACAAGGAACAGAATAATTACATACACCTCTCAAAGGACAAAGGACACTAATTATGTTATCTCACACAACACCTCAACAATCAGGCTTATAACCAGCGATTACAGCATATAGCAATTTTCTCTGAATATCCTGCAAGAAAACTTAGTAAATATTTATGGCATATTTTCTTTGTATATTTTTTATCTTTTGGTAAGTAAAACTATTGAATTGAATTACTAAATAAAATACATTTTGACTTCATCGTTAAATACTTAATAGATTTATTGAAGCATGCCAAGGTACTTCTTTTTTTAACTGGGAAGCTATTAAAATCAAAAGGAGTATTCTTATCTATCAGAGGCTAAACTGACTGTTTCTTTGATCTCTGTAACGGCAACTTTAGCTATACGTTAGACATTAGTCAAAGCCCTCTGCAATAAAACTATCCTATAATGCTCACTAGTGCGATTTAATATAACTAAGCACTTGGCAACATAGCCCTATCACTGCCAATTTGAACCATTATTCAGTGGTTAACAGGGATCTTATATTGAGAGTGGCTTTTTATAATAACTTCATATTTACTTTTAAATAAAAATAATATTTAGGCTGTTCCTTCATATTTAAGTATAAAGAGTAATATATCTGAGAGAAAATAAAAATTAATTACCTACAAGATTATATTTTCCAAAAATATTCAAATATTATTTTAATATAAACTTTTTAAAATATTATGTGCAGTTTATTCTCCAAGTGAATCCCTCTGAAATTTATCATGACAACAATTGTTAGTTTCTAATTTAGGATTTCTTCAAAGAAGAAAAAAGATGGTGATTTAAGTAAATATATTAAAAAGTAGCTATTAGTATGTATGCATGTTTATGCCTACTGTTGTTTTAAACTTAGTTTTTAGCCATTTTTCCCTCCAGTGAAAATGTACCCACTAAAATTTCCAGTGGATAAATTAAATTAATTTTATTTTATTTTCCAACATAGAAAATAAATGAAATACTTACTAAATCAAATACAGAAAAAAATCAATTTGGAGCATTTTGTAACCCAAAGGGCAAGGTATTTGTATTGATCAAATTATATTATCTAGCTAATCTTTTATCTTCATTTTTAAACTAATTTCAGCCTCTTCAGTCTCACAAAAAGGAATGCTTCATGAATGGTTAGTGTCAGGAAGTTTATGGGTTTTAAAAACTAATTCTGAATATGCATAGAATTAACTTATTTATTTTGACCTGGACAGTAAAGTGTACTAGGATATGAGACAACAGAAATGAATGTATATTCCTGGTTATACTGAATAAAAGAACAGCTTATTATTAAAATATCATCAAGATTAGTAGCCTTTAGCTCCCCATCATCAGAAATTGCCATCATAAATTGTAACATTTACTAAAATGCAACTTGTTTTAAGAAAGGAAAACAGAAAAGTTTCACTCTTCTATTATCAGACGTTTTATTTTGAAGTAAAAACTATTAAAACATTGCCAGTTACCAGACAAACAAGTACCATGTGTTGGCACGTGAGAAGAAAGAGACATGCCAAATGTGTGAGTCCGTTCTTCCACCTTAAGCTTGCGTTGTTTCAGTAGAGTCTTGGGAAGGACGAATGATAATTGCATTTCCTTTAGAACATCTGACCATTCAGCTATTTCATTATGGATGAGTTCAATAAATAAGTTCATTCTTTTTTACCTTTTATTTGGAAAAAATATATAAAACAAGGAAGGATGTTAGTAAATCAAACAAACAGAGTTTAGGGGCCGAACAACGTTATTTTGTTGGATCTGTGAAATGCCTGAGAGAATCTCAGTCACGCCACCTTGGTTGTACATATATCGGTACTAGGGTTGAAACATGCATCTATCTCCAGAGATGTCTGGACTTCATATAAGAGACTCTATCTGTTAGAAAAATATATTAAGCATCTGATTATACAGTTTTGAGCATTAGGTGAAGCCAGTCTCCTTAGTTATCAGCAAGGAGTTCATCTAAGATAGTTCTCAAGCTACAGTCGCTACAGTCTTTTAGAAAGACAGCTTTCTAGGTTTTACCCTGAGAGACTGACTTAACAGGTATAGGACTTGCTCCAAAATTTGCTTTCAATCAATACCCAAAATGTTGAGGGTATCTGCAGCATATTTTTAATAAAAACCTGAAATAATAAGAGTAAAATAAGTAAAAATAAACAGCTTTCATAATGCTTGATATTAGGCTTTTGAGGTAAATAGTTTGACCAGCAGACTTTCATTCTATTACTGCTGATTGAAATAACCGAGAAAAATATAAAATGCAATAATATGCATTGAAAACAAGAGTAGTAGCCAAATTCTAAATACTATAAGGAGACTTTAGTAGATAGTGAGAGATAGAAACAGACCAAGAATTTTATGCTAACAAATGACTATTTACATAAAATGGTTAACGCCACACAAAGAATTCACAAAGATTGACAAGAACAAAAGAGAAAAGCTGAATTATTTATATGTACAAAATTGTCATTTTGTATCTACAAAACAAATGAATGTACAATTAAATGCTGTGTGACCAAAAAAATCAGGTGCAAATGACATTACCAATTAATAGTATGAGGTGCTGCAAAGCAGAAACACATGCTAGAAGGTCATAACCAAGGAAAACTACTCACCTCGTGACAACCAGAAAGCAGAGAGAGAATAGTTGAGGTCAAGAATATTCCTTTCCAGATCACATACAATAAATGACAAATGTTTTCTAACCAGGCCTCACCTTCAAACATAATTCAGTTATTAACTCATAGCACCTGAATGATCCAATCACATTGCAAAGACTTGAGATCTTTTGGGGACACTGCTTTTAGCTCTTTTAAAAAGTCCCTCAGAAAAGGCGTCACTGGATCAAATGGAATATATATTTACAGTTTTTGGAGGAATCTCCACACTGCTCTCCATAGTGATTGTTTCAGTTTTTGTTTATTGGGGAAGAGGGAGATCAAATGAACAGATGATCCTACTGGAAGTTTCCACTGGACAAAACTAATGCAATTTTAACAGGGAATAAGTAAAGTAGTGTTATATTATAATTGAGAGTATAAAATAGAAATTTTTAGGCCCAAACAAATAAATACATGACTAAACAATAAATTAAAAATATAAATGGACAAATTTCCTAAGCATATAAACTTCAAATAAGTTGATTAAGTACTGTGCCATGAAGGAAATAGGGCATAATATCTACCCCTTCACTTGTGGGCTGTGCACACTGACTTGTTTTCAAAGACCATAAAATGCAAAGGAGGAAAAACAGTAACCTTTCAAAAAAAATCTGAGAAATACTACCTCATTCAGGTGCTCAATTTTATTAATGACAGTGAAAACTCATGTTTTCAGCATATAATTTTATTTATTTAATTAGGACAGCACTTTACTACTGTGCTTTTCCAACCCCAAACCATAATCCAAATTTAATCATACTAAGAACATTAGAAAATTCCAATTTGGGAAAATTCTATAAAAGAACTAATGAGCACTTATCAAAACTGTCAAAAACATCAAAAACAAGCAATATCAGACAAATTGTGACACTTGAAAGGAGGCTAAGCAAGTATGACCTTGATACTAAAGCCTGTGAAGAGTGTGACAAAAATTGAAAAAGCAAGCAACAGACTAAGACCCCTGTTAAATAGGATGCGTAAATCCTCAACAAAATGCTAGCAAGGTTGAAAATATCACTTAGTACGGTCAAGTGGGATTCATTTCAGAAATGCAAAAAGAACTCAATATATATCAGTCAAAAAAGAAGATACATCACATCAATTGAGTGAAGAACAAAAACTACACGATCCTTTCAATAGAAACAGAGAAAGTATTTATTTGATAAAATGTAGTTTCTTTTCATATTAGGACAACCTAATAACCCAGTGAGATATTACTTAAAATCTCAAAAAAAAAAAGACTGAGGATGTAGCTCAGTGTGAATGCCTTGCATCTCAGTACAAAAAAATAATCTAAGTCATACTTTATCAGTATAGAAAAAACTGTAAAATTTGCATAGAATTATGAAGGACTCAAAACAACCTAAGACATCTTGACCAAAAAGAACAAAGTGGAAGCATCACACACATGACTTCAAAATGCACAACAAGGTTTTAGTAAATGAAATAGTGTGGTACTGTCATGAAATAGGACACACGGGCCAATAGGCAGAATAGAGAATCCAAAAATAAATCCACTTGCTTACATCCAAATAATTTTCAACAAACACATCAAGAAGCAAAAGATAATTAAATAAACAGTATAGAGAAAATTAATTGACCTAAAGTAGAAAAACGAGATTATTCCCCTATCTCTTATCAAATAAAACATTAGCTTAGCTAGCTTAAATCCTTAATTGTAAAACATGATACATAAAATTATTAGAACGAATACATAGGAAGAACACTATGACATTAATGTAGGCAAGAAGTTATTGGACACGAATGTAAAAAGCAAAGTCAACAAAAAAATCAAACTAAATAATCCTGTGCACAAGAAAGAAAATCATCAATATAATGAAGAGACAATCTAAAATATGGGATAAAATATTTGCAAACTACACATGTGGTAAAGGATTAATACCCAGGATTTGTAAGAAATTCAAGTTACTCAAAAGTAAAACCTGCATGGGGTGAAGGAATAGCTCAATAGTTAAAGTGCTTGCCTAGAAAGAACAAGGCCTGAGTTCAATTCCCCAGAATTGCATAAACTGGGCATAGTGGTGCACAACTTTAATCCCAGCATGCTGAAGCAGAAGGAGACAAAAGATCAAATTCTGGAAAAGATATAGATAAATAATTCTTATACAGTTTTGATGAAAATATAAAGTACTACAGATTTTATGAGAAACTGAATGGGATTCTCAGGGGAAAAAAAAAGTAAAATTATCTTATGATCCAGCAAAACCACTGCTAGGTACATATCTGAAAGATGTGAAATCAGTATATCAAAAGATACCTGCATCCCCGTTTTTATTGCAGCATTACTCATAGTACCCAAGACACATAACCAACCTAAGTATTCATAAATAGATAAGCATATTAACTAATATACAGAAAATAACATATATAATTAAATACGATTCAGCTGTGAGAAATAATGAAATTTTGTCATCTGTGCCAATATGGAGAGACCTGAAGATTATAAAATTAATCGAATACAAATCAAGCACAGAAGGCGAAGTACCGCATGATTTCACATGTGTAGAATCCGAAATGCTTGTGCTCATAGAAGTAGAGTGTAAAACAGTGGCTCTAGGAGGCCAGGGAGAGAGGGGGACGGTGGAGAGGGACCAGATAGAGGACACAAATGGATACAGAATCGAAATGAGTAAAAGGAATAAGTTGTGATGTGCCATTACACAGAAGGGTTATGACAGTTAAATCTGTATCATATTATTGAGGAACACCAGAAGAGAGAATTTTGGATGATCTCATCACAAAGAAATGGTAACAATTTGAGATAATAGATAACCTAAAAATCCTGAGTTGACTATGATAGCCTACCTATGCACAGTACATTTAGGTATCCCACTACAAAGCATGAACTGTAAAATCACTCTCTGTAAAAGAACCTAGGGATACACAATGAGTTAATAAGACTGTGGTGTCCTGGCTGATATCCTGAATTAGCAAAGGAACACTGATTGAAATTAAAGATATCTGAATAAACTACAGGCTTTTGTTAGAATAATATTTTAATGGTTGTGACAAATTTACAAAAATAATGTAAGATGATAATAACAGAAACTGGTCAAGGGTGTAGGGGAACTCTGTATTATCTTCAAAATATTTCTGTAAACCAAAAACTACCATACAATACAACTTTATTTAAAAGCAGCAAATATTACCTAAAAACTGTTTAGATTATGTAAAATCATTGAAAACAAAACACAGTTTCCATAAGTAAACAAATGTTTGTGTGTTTATATCACTTCTGATAAATTCCAAATATTTCTAAATATGCTCTTTATTTTCATTCTTTCAATGTCCATCCATAAATTTACTCTGGTCAGTGTAAATAATATAAAATAAAAATATATGACAATAAGAAACCAAAAAAAAAAATCTGGATTTCGGTGCTTGCACTGGTACTTGTATTAGTTTCTCTATCACTACAATGAAATGCCCAGCCACTGCTACTTAAAGAAGAGGCTTATTTTGGCTTTCAGTTTTCAGAGGATTCAGACTTTGGTTGACTGGCTCCAAGGCAGAAGCAGCACAGTGGGGGGCATGGCAGAGAAAAGTTGCTTACATCATGGCAGCCAAGAAGCAGACTGAGGAGGGAGGAGCCAGGGATGTGACTATCCACCACAGGCATGTTTCTTTGGTACATTTCTCCTGGTCCCGTCCCATAAAATAACATTTAGCTCTGAACTCCTGACTCCACAGTTGAGTGTACAATACCCTAATAATCCACATACCTTCCCAAACCCCCACCTCTGAATGCATGAGATATTTGGGGGACGTTCTATATCTAAACAATAACAGCACCAGTGATCACTATGACCTCAAGCAATTTACTAGCTTTGAGTCTCTACATTTTTCATATGAAACACTGTGATCTAAAGTACATTTTGCTAAACAATAATATTTCTAATTACTAAATAAATTGTCCTAATCATTAGTCAGAGTGAGTGAAATAAATATCTAGAGAATTGTCTATCGTCTGTAGTATTACTGGCATTATCACTAATGCACGAAAATGGAAAATCTAGAAGAGAAAGAAATGAAAACAAATACTATGAAAAGTAATATGTGGCTTAATAGAAATGTTATTGTTGCCAACTTTTCCAATGATTCTGTAAATAACTTAAAACCAGGCAGAATTACCTCATCCATTTCATTTGTTGATATGATACTTACTTTGATATAGTATCATACATAGAAAACTGTAATGATTTTAACAGTTTGCAAAGATTTTACTCCAGTCTTGTAAGTTTTTAAACTAGAGATTTCACAAATACTGGATAATAGATAAGAACATTTCCTTTAGTAATCTGAACTGTATATTTTAGAGTTATCCAAAATTAAATTACTAGATTTTTCATTCCAATTCAAAATGAATAACCTAACATTATAAACAACAATATTAGAATAAATTGTATAAATATTCCAGATTATTAACGGTCATATTTTGTGAGGGCATTTGAAACGTTTCAATTTCTTAAAAACAAAAGGGCAAAAATTCTGTGAGATTTAAACACAAACGTTGAACCCTACTCGAAAGGTCCCTCCTACTAGTCCAATCTTGCATCAAAAAGTCTTGCAAGAGAAATATACTTCTCTTCCATTAGCATCACTTAGATTCCCAGGCCATTAAGCTGACATCATAGAGATGTCAAACACCTGGTAGAAGATTAAAAAGAAATACACTAATTTCTTCTTGGATCTGAGTCACAGACAATCTGTCATTATACTGAAAGATAAAAACAAAAATGGAAAAAGAAACCATTATTTTCTAAAAAGTGAAGGAGAGGCTGGCATTTTGGATCAAGAAAATACATAAAAATATATATTATACTCTAGAAAAATCCACGCAACCCTAGATTTCTGGATTAAGGCAAAGATGGTATTCTTGGTTTTTCTAAAAAGTAGTAGCTACAGTTACTAGTGAAGGAGTTGTACGTGTAATTGTCTGAAGGTGCCAGGCAGGCTGAGAAAGAAATGGAAACAGATAACTTCACACTGAACCCGACAGCTTGTATATCAAGTTTAAGTTCTGTTGCAGTTACAGAAATAAAATAATGATGGATTAAACAAAATGGAAGTCTTTTTATTTTTCTTATGTAAAGTAATAATAGACATCCCACAGCTGGTATGTCATTTTACCAAATCAAAAATTATACAATAAAGTATCCAAAGTTAAATTAACTGATTTTAAAGTCCCTCTGTCTTTTTCTTCTGTCATTTAAATTCAAGATTTCCTTTTCAGAGTCCAAAACTATGGCCAGAATTGCAGGTAGTACAATTTCTGGCAAACTAACAGGAAGGATGATAAAAGGCAGCATCACCCCAACTCCCTGTGAGTAAAGATTTACACTAATATTTATTCAAATCTTATTGACTCAAATTTAGTTGTTGTTTAATATTAGCTACAAAAGAAGCTGAAAATAATAGTCGTTTAGAAATAATCATGCTCACTATGGCTATTTAAAAACAAAAGAAGGGTTGGAGGAATAGCACAGTAACTAGAGTACTTGCCTAGAAAGAGCAAAGCTTAAATTTCCCAACACCACATAAACCAGGTACAATGATACATGCCTGTATTCCCAGCACTTGGGAGGCCAAGGCAAGAGGATTACTGTGAGTTTGAAGCCAGCCTGGGCTACCTAGTGAATTCAGGATCAGCCTGCACTACAGAGTGAGATTCCGTCTCAAAAAGAAAAAAGAAAAATAAATAAATAAAAAATGAAGAAAGGATCTAGACAGCTATCATTCTTTGATTTTTTGTTCATTTTTATGGTTAGCATTTGATATTTCAGAAATGAAGCAGTGCTAAATGATGACAATGTCTAGTTGTATTAGTTTGCTAAAGTGGGAAAAACATAAATGTTAACATTTATCTAAGTTCTGAGAAGACTAAAAGAAAACATTTGAGGAAGTTGAATGAATCATATACGCAGACACTGAAATCAATCAAAATAATAACATTTTCAAATAATTGGTCCTGAACCATATCCAGAATCCTCACTGACTGTGGGGAGAAAACTCAAAATCATATTAACTACATAATCAGAGAG
Organism: Ctenodactylus gundi; assembly: GCA_004027205.1. Taxonomy (NCBI): domain Eukaryota; kingdom Metazoa; phylum Chordata; class Mammalia; order Rodentia; family Ctenodactylidae; genus Ctenodactylus; species Ctenodactylus gundi. The sequence goes on from PVKB01003813.1 coordinate 23,717, forward strand.
TGTAATTTTTTTCTTATGAGGATTATTTTATAACTAGGAAATTGAATCATAATGTTAATCAGCCTTTAATTTCATCCCTCCAGCCACAAAATGCAGGAGAGAGTGAGGATCAATGAGCAACACTGGTCGTGACCAAACCCTGGCCTTCTGGGTTTGGAATTGAAAAGATTTTGCTATTTTGCTAGTTTTGATTATTGGTAGGCACAAAACTATACTATTTCTTCATTTATGAATTGGGAAGAATTCCTAACTCAAATGTGTCTAGTATAGATCAAAGAAAATAGCACTGGAGCATAATGTTCCTTAGTAGGTCTCAAAAAATTGCCCATTTTCTATTATCTGTCCTGCAATATCAAATAAGTCTATCTACAGTAGAAGTTTTTGGCTTTGAGGCATTTGTTTGTTTGGGTGCTATTTTTAAGATCACAGTTTTACACACACAAAAAAAAAAATGTAGGACAAAGCAGCATAGGCATACGACACGCTGACAAAGCATTAAATAATCTTTAGTTAGGAAGTTTATTTTAGATTTAACTTCTGATACGAAAGGAACCTCGATAAGACTGTAAAATACCATCTTGTGTGCATGTGAGCATGTGTGTGTGTGCATGTGTGTGCGTGTGAGCATGTCGGTGTGTGTTGTATCCCCTATTAGGGATGAGGAGGGGAAGGTGTTGTGAATCTCAGTGTCATGTCAAGAATAAGCAAGTATCTTTCCAGGGTGCCACTTTGCTAAAAGCTGCCATATGTCCGTGATGCACTGAAGCACTAACAGCACAGCTCATTTTATATCCCCACTTGATGAGCACTTGATGAGCAAGATGAGCTTGCCCTAAGCGGGCTTGTCTAACTCCCATTACGGCTAATTATGTGCGCAAAGCAGGAAGATCACATCCCTTCAAAATAAGGCTTAGTTTTCAAGAGGTAGCGTATAAAAGTTGATAAACTTTCACAACAGTAAATAATTCCATACATTTTAGCATTTATATGCCTGTAGATATTTTATTTTGTAACCTTAACTATGATTCAGTTGTGGACACATACCCTATACAAGCTTTCAAAACTAAAATTATTTTTAATCTACTGCCTGGCAGGACACAGTGGCGATTTCTTTTCAGGAAGAATCTTTTGCCATGCTATTTTCTGAATTACAGAGTAGAAAAATTGTCTCAAGACTAACGTTAACCAGTGAAAGGAATAAAATATATAAAAATAAAACCTTCCTGTATCTTTGCATTTGAGTACTCCTACACTAGAGTACGCTGTTGGAAAAGAAGACAGGAATAGGGCACGTTTCAGTTAGCTGTCAGGTGACTTTCTATTTTGATCTCTGTGATTACACAAGGAAGTGCTTATAAGATGCTTAGTGCACAATAGCATAAGAGCGCACACTACAGTAACACCCTTCCCCTTGCAGCCTCCCCCTGGATATTTGTGATGAAAGAAAAGTTAAACTTTAGCATTTTTTCCAGATTTTCACCCAGGACTACCTGTTTTAAAGTGTTTAAGATTATAGGCATTAGACAGAAAGCATATTATTTTGATATGAAAACATAACATTGGCAAAGCTGCAGGAGTTTCCACCATTACTATAAGGAAACAGATTGAGCATATGATTTTATCAAGATCAGCTTGTGTTTTTAGAGAAGTCTATTTGCTTATGGAACATTTAATAGTAAAATAAAATTCCTCTCTGTGTGGCAATAAAAATTAGCAAAATAAGTCAAAAGCCAAGGTTTGGAGTTTATACTGACTTTTTATCCCTAGTAGAAAAAAATATTTTTATTTTTATCCAAGTCCCAATTTAACTTTTAATTGTTGAAAATTGCTCAGTGCTACCACGCCTTTTGACAAATGATCTTTCAGCAGATTTCCAATCTGTGGAAATTCTTAAGGTTTCACAGTTAGAATCTTTCCATTTTTACCAACAATAAAGTGAAGAATTTTTATGGAAGGAAAAAACCAACCCAATATCTGCCAAATATTTTCTTTAGCACAAATCTTTATAAAAGAATGTCCTCAGTTCAGTGAAGCATAATTGTGAGACTCAGTTCACACAGATGGTGAATGAGTGCCTCGGAGGGAAGAGCAGACACAGGATGGAGCTCAGGCACAAGAACCAGAAATGTGTCTCTTTAACCTTATCCTGTTCTTCTCAAAACACACACAATTTCATTCGTGCCATCTTCAAAAAAAAAAAAACGTAAATTCAAAAACTTAGGCCCTGTTTAATTATTAGCTTACTAAGGCTACTATAGTCAACTCAGGAGTGTGAAACTTACAAGCCAGTTTACTATTTGCATCAAACCAACCTCAAAACTTTATTTAATTACAGTTGTTGTACTCTTCTTTGTAAGATTCAGAAGATGCACTTCTAAGAGCCTGAAACAGCACCTTTCATTAGCTGACCCCCTCCCCACCCACATATTCTTGCACAAGTGAGCTCTGTAAATTAATCCAAGCTACACCAAAGGTAATGTATCCTCCCTAGAGTTTAATGTCCTGGAAGTGAGAAATATCTACTCCTCCTCTGCCTCAAACCATTAACTCACTCTGCACATCCTGAAAATATCAAAATCCAGTGCAATTGCCTTCAGATTGCAGATACATTTCCTCAGGAATACTTTTGTTGAAAGCCCAGAAGAGGTAAGGATCTCAGCTTCACATCCCTGCAAACTATCTTTCTTCTTTGTAATGTTCACAACATGTGTTAAGAATTAAATATTTGCCTAACTAGTTGTCTATTTTTGCCACAAGACAGTAAGCATCAAGTGGACAAAGACTGAAATTTATTTTTTCTTCTGTATCCTTAGCACTTGGGAATGTCATACCCCTTCTTACTTCTGTGCAATTTTTCAGTTCCTACCCCAAAATATTTCTCAAGCAGAGTGTGCACTGAGGTAACGTGCTGTGATGACATATGTAGGTGTCTTATCTGTAGCCATCACGCTCTATTTACCATTCCCTCCTTGATAGCATCTTGCACAAATGTGCACTTAGTGGACTGTAAATGTTTGTTTAATCCAGTTGAATGAAAAAAAAATCATTAAGCAATTTTATACTGCAAATTCACATCTAAAAACTGATTTTTGTCAGATGGGGATTATTAGCTCTGACTTCAAGCAATCAGCATAAATTCATATCCAAGAGAACAAATGAAGGTATCACTTTCTGCTATTTTCTTAGGATGAAGATTTCAAACCCTGAACTACTCTATCAATTCTAAATAAATTCATTTTTGTTTATTGTAGTTGTAATATATAGTACACTTTTCATTTATATAACTCATCTTATTAAAGTATGTTAAGTATTTTCATGTTCATGTACTATATTGATTAAAACTGAAATATTTCAGTGTGGTAAGAAGTCAAATTTTTTCTGTAATAGGAAGTAATTGATAGATCTCTGAGTCTCCACTTCTGTTAAGTTCCTCCAACCAGCACTTCCTGCATATCAACCATATAACAGCAGTTCCTAAGTTACCACAGCAACTCTTAGAGTTTCTACTTGGAAATGTAGCATTATTCTTGCATATAACTCAGGGACTTGTCTACTATTTAATGAAAATGATCTGTGTTTATTTAAACTTTATGTCCACTTAAAATGACTTGTATAAAGTTGATGGAGATTAGGGGGAACAAACACTGACACCAACACCAACTGATGCCCTAGCCAGGTAAAGAAAGCCCTAATATCAGTGTGACACTTGAGGCACGTTTTCCTCTTCTTCAACAAGCAGAACATAAGCAACTCTTTCTTATTATTTTCCACCCAACAATATTGTAGATGGCAGTGAGGAACTGGGTGTTCTATAACTTTAAACGAAAATACTAACTCACAAAAAGTTCAAATTTAAAATAAATTTTATTAACAACACCTGTCTTAGTACTATCCAAGTGTGTGAAACAGGATCTATTGCAGGTAATATAGCTCATCAACTATCTTCATTTACAAATGAGAGAAAGTCTATTTCTTTTATTTGGGGAAGCAGTATTTTCCTGATATAGGTCAATGAAAAAATCATCTGGTAAAACACATGGTTTCTCTTATTCTTGACCACTTAATAAATGCTTTTGTAAGAGAAATAAAAAACTCGAGCAGTTCTGTTGCTTTCACTCATGACTGCTGAACCAAACATAAGTCAGCCAGAGAGAGAAGAGTGGACACAACCCTCGCCTGCATCCTCCCATAATGAATCTTTCTGATCCCTCCCTCCTTCACATGTCTCTGTAATCAATTTGCCCACAGCAGTTCTTTCCAATTTGAATATGTGAGTCTTAGTCAATGTAACTCTCAAATGTGGGTGTACATTGGTATAACAATCTGCAAATTCATATCTAAGCACATTCTGCATATCTGCCTCACATCTGAATGTTTCTCATCATTTCAGAAGCAGCTGTATCGGTTTTCCCATTCACACTGAGACTCAACAGTTCACTCTAACTGCTCAGGCTAGTGGGAAAGCGCGAATGTGGACTTAATACACAGATCATATCTCCAAGATAAGTGAAGGGTCAGTGGATATCACCGTGCATGCTCAGCACGGTGGCAGGGAAGCTGTTTTAGTAAAGAACAGCAGAGAGCGATTCGAGTTCCTCTCAGCGTATGGGAATGCGGCATGCCAAACTCACAATAAAATAACCTGCCTTGTAACAGTTGCTTTCATATTTATATTTTGAGCAACGAATCAGTTTCAGCAAACAACATCATCTGTCGCAACAGAATAATGTTTTTAAATAAAATTCTATGCTCTCTTTTAGCCTTTGTTGCATTTTATTCATGATTATTTTAGAGATTATGAGGGTAGTGGAAATGATCTGCAATTACATTTCCTCCCCAGATCCAAATGACAGCACCACAGGGAAGGACAACAGAAACACAGTATTAAAGTAATAGAGGATGTAATGTTTCATGTTTTTTCTTTCCAAATTATTCTTTTTGTCCACATGCATTTGTGGTGCATAATAATTACACTTGACTAGGAAAACTGGCACTTAGACGTATTGCATCTGAGTCATTTTCACTTCCTTTTCTCTTTCTCACCCTCCAGTCCCTCCCTCCTCCCAGGTCCCCTTCCCATCTCCACAAACCACCTGCCTGTTTTTTTACAATCTCTCTTTTATCTTGTTCATTTTAAACCAAAAATCAAAAAATCACTTTTTCCATATATAACCTTATAAAAATTAATCTTACAAGACAGGTGTAAACTGGGGATGTATCATCACAACCCTGCAATCCCAGCACCGTGGGAATCTGAGGCAAGAGAATCTCAGCTCAAGACCAACCTGGACACCTAAGTGACTTAGTGAGACACTGTCTCAAACAGAAAGAAGTGAGGATGTAGTTCAGTAGAAAGGTCCTGGGTTCAATTACCAGTTTTTCAGAAAAAAAAGGGTGAGATATAGCATATGAAGTGCAAAAATATATATATAATATTTTAATTTTAAAAAAATAATTATTGCAGTAAAAGATGCATTGCCATCAATCTGCCTCAAAATATTCCCCGTTGCTTAGAGGACGTGTACCCCACCACCCTTGCCACTTTCTGACACACTCCTAGAAGTTCTCTTTTGGGAGTCTATGTCGTGAGTTGAACTGCCTGGCTGCCTCAATGTGCTTAGTACACACTCAAAATATTTACTGTTCGTCATCATTCTGACTTTGGGGAAGTGACAGAAGTGACAAGGTTCCAGGTCCAGTAAATAAAGTAGCTGAGGACACACTGCGGTGTGTGTCTATTTGGCAAAAATGAAAGGTGATCAGAAGATATGGTGAATGTATCTTTCTTCTTTAATGTATTACAGTAAACAACACTTTGCCATTAATTGTCCCTCCTGGATTCAACCACTTAACCACACCATTTGTGGTAACATATCTCTTAATGTAGTAAGGTTTTTTTGAACGATCACCATATTCTTCAGCCACTTCTTATATTTACTAATAAACACAAAATACTCTAATAATTTGAAATATTGATAACCATGACAAATAAAAATAATTGAAATCCACGTTGAGGAAGATTATGATCCTTTTCACTTAAAGGAAGATCATACATTCCAGAATTTTGAGAAAACTATATTTATTGACCCAACATTTTTCTCCTATATTTTAAGAATAGCACCCTACTCTCCTGACTTACCAATCATGCTGTTGCTGCTTGACTTATCGAAGGTACAACCACATGAGCCAAACGAGAATGACCCATTCTCTCTCCAAAGAATATGTACTTTCAGCAGAAACAAAACAGTGTGTGGAGAAGAGGGGTTGAGTTCCTCCCCAACTCAGGACGAGGATAAGCTCTCACACCCGAGGGGGGCTCTCTGCTTCCAATGCTTTTCTTTTTCCCCCATTTTATTAATGCGTATAAATGCAAAATTTAAGGTTTACAATGAAGTTGAGCATTTTGTGCACATACGTATCTTTGCAAGGTGACAAGGACTTTCCTATTCTCCTTCTGTCCCTCCCCCTACCCACCCCTCCATCCTTCCCCACCCTACTCCCTTGGTTCACTTTGTTTTTCATTTTAAGTTCCATAAGAGTTGTGATCTAGGACTCTCATATCAGAGAAACCATTCAATGTTTCACCTTCTGCTTCTGACTCACTTCACTAAGCATGGTGTTCTCAAGTTTCTTCCATTTGCCTGCAAAAGCCTCCACGTTGTTGGACTTAATAGATGCACAGTTTTCCATTGTGTATAAATAACACAGTTTGTGTATCCATTGGTCTGTTGATGGGTATTTTGGTGACTTCCATATTTTAGCCATTGTTAGTTGTGCTGCAATGAACATGTATCTCTGTTATGTGTTGTTTTGGCCTCTTTTGGAAATACTCCCAGGAGGGGTGTTGCTGGATCGAAGGGGATATTTATTTCCATTCTTTTCAGAGATCTCCATACTGCTTTCCAGAGGAGTTGTACGAATTTACATACCCACCAGCTTTCTATTCTCTCCTGGACCTTTGTTTATTCTATCATTTTATGTTGTAAATAATGCACTACCTTTCCTTTTTCAGTTAAGGATCCTAACCAAAGCACCAATCTATACAAAATAAACCCACACAAAATTCAAATATGTAACACTACAGACTACACATTGAGTTACTAGACAATGTGTGGTCATTCATGTTACCAAGTCCTTAGCGTTACCAAAAATGCTCAAGAGTTTACAAAGGGATAAAAGAAGTCAAAAGCAAAACTGCATACAGTTTTCTTTCTTTCTTTTCTTTTTTCTTTCTTTCTTTCTTTCTTTCTTTCTTTCTTTCACAGGTTTATAAGATTTGGACTCACTTAACACATTTTAAAACTGGCATTCAATTCTACAATGCATCATACTTGACAAGTATTTCTCGAAAGCAAGAAACAACTTGTTCAGTCTTTATCACTAATGTATCATGGAATACTTGAAATGTGATGGGCTGTCTATAAATAAACTTTGAAAAGTTTCAGGCTTCAAGGTTCATGGCAATAACAACAGGCCAATAAATAGAGATTCTTAAAATTCATGATATTTATAATAAGAGGTAGAGGTGAGTTTCGGTTAGGGGCAATGTGTGGTTCTTAGAGTTACCATCATGAACATCCTTCACTATTCTATTCATATTTATTTATTTATTTATAAGACAGGGTCTCCCTCTCTAACCCAGGCATTTCCTGCACTCCCCACATAGCTGACTCTGGTCTTAAACTTGCAGCAATCTTGCTGCCTCAGCCTCCTGAGTGCTGATATGGCAGACTGTGCTACCATACCCAGCTAATGTGGTGCTGAGGAATTAAACTCAGGGGCTTGTGCTTTGGGTGAGCATGCTAATTGCTGTACTATTCCTCCAACCCCATAAGCTACTTTGAATTAATTCATATCTTTAGAAACTAAAAGTAATCAGGTAAATATCTGTCACTCAACAATGACTATTTAATAAATAAAGCTGTACATTCAGAGCTTTCATTATATGATTGAAATTTAATTTAACACACATTATTAAGGTAATAATGTTCCATAAGAGTATTGATTTTAATCTATTTGATGTATTCTTTTTGACCTTAATATTAATGTTAATATTTCCCACTCATTACAGGTTCGTATTTAGGCATTTATAAGAAATCACTAGTTTTGAACTTTTAATAAAAGCTGATCATAACTAAGACATAGATTTTTAGCTACTTTTTGAGCAATAATCTTCTTGTTTACATTTGTTTGCAATTTGCAAATAAGAGTAGAAAATAACAGATTGTCATGAATGCATCTAAATATATAGATATAAACATTTATAAAAAGCACCTAGAAATAAAATTCTCTAGAAATACCATTGCTGAGACAAAAGGTATAACATTTAACACTTTATTTTAATACATATTACTAAATGTTTCTAAAAATTAGAGTGTTACACACTCACAAACATCCCCAAATTGTTGTCCTTACTGTCACCAAAACTATATGTTATTATATTTATTTATTTCATTGTCTGAGACACAATCTTGCTCTGTAGTCCAGGCTGATCCTGAACTCACTATGTAGCCCAGATTGGCCTCAAACTCACAGCATTCTTCCCACCTTAGCCTCGAGTATGCTGGAATTAAAAGCATGTGTCATGAGGACTGGTTAATTTTTTTTTTTTTTTTTGTGGTTCCAAGGAAGCGGGCTCTGAGCCTTTTACATGCTAGGCAAGTACACTAACTACTGAGACACAGCTCCAGCCTCAAAATAATATTTTTAGATGTTGCTTTTAAGTGTTAAAACATTCCAATAAAACACTACCTCTCTCCTTAGAAAGTAAAATAGAAGTATTGTGCTACAAATAAGAATGGAGACAACAGGGAACATATATACAAATGTAAACCCTGTCTAAGGAAATAGGTCAAACTCTCAGAGAAAAATTACACTGAAGGTATAGTCCACATAATAGTGAAAGTAACTTAATATGCAGGAACTCATTATAGTTTTTGTCCTGATAGAAGAACTTTTTCTCACTATAAAGAAATGTTGCGGAGCTGGAGAAATGGCTCAAGGGTTAAAGCATTGCCTAGCAAGCACTACATCTAGCTCTAAATACCCTAGTCCCAGAACCACATAATCTAGTTCCCAGCGCGCTGGCACCTGCCTGTAATTCCAGCACCCAGGCAACTGAGTCAGGAGGATTGCTATGAGTCCAAGGCCTTCCTGAGCTCCATAGTAAGACCATGTCTCAAAAATCAAAAAAACAAACAAAAAGATTTCAGGTTCAACCACGAAATAATTATTTCCAACACAAAATGTAATCCTATTAAAGTTATAATAATAAATCATCTGATGTCAGTGGTGATAAGATTAGGATATCTAAATACGGTCAAAATATTTCTCTGCCAGGACCCAGTGACAGCTTTACATTAACTGTTTAAGCTTTGCTATTTTCTCTTATAAAATAGTCACATCATATATTTCACAACTGACATAAGGATTTTTCAGTGTTGTCATATTTTCTTTCATTTTAATAAAAAGAAGTAAAGCAGAAATAAAACTATATTTAACTTAGAAAGCTAAACTGAAAACCACCATTTACCTGTATTCTTCAAATACTCATTCAATTAATACATGATTTTAATGGTTTACTGAGAATTTTAATTAAGAAATACACTGATGAAATTAGTAAAGGTACTAAAGAAAGCCATCTGGACATTTAGACTCTCAATCCAAACACGGTTTGCATTCACTTTATGTTTGAAAATGCATTTAGGAACAATTTGGAGAGCCAATATAGCAATACCAGATGTATTTTGCAAGATGATTATGAAGCAGATGGTTTTATAATCATATTTGTGTTTTAAAAGGTGTTATTCCATTATATAAGGTTCACATTTACAATGCAACTTCTTGTCTGTATAGTAAATGGTGTCATCATGTCACAGCATTTAACACATTTCTCTTTCTACACATCTGTTCAATAAGGACACTGACTGATCCATTTAGCAGGAGGAACAGATTACTCAGTTACATTGTGTGATGAACAGTATAGGGCAGAGTTCCAATTTTCTTATTAACATGATAATGTCAGTACAACTTGTACAATAGGCTACCATGAAAATTCAACACAGATGCCTAAAAGCCAAGTTGTGTTGCACCCAGTTTGCTAAATATCTGATTAATATAACTGAACAAGATTCGATGTGAACATTGTATTCCTTGGTGATGTTCAGCTATCAAACAATATAGTTTTGTCTAAGCTCAAGGGTACAACAAGTTCTAGAAGTAATTCTATCTTAAGAGACTATAACCAAGACATCTTGGCATATAAGGCTAAAAATATTTCTCTCTACTTAATCAAAATTAAAAATAAATGTGACTACTGAAATAGCAATACTTTTCTAAAGAAGCAGTTGTGCCTTTTGCTCATGTAGAAAGTGTCTTTTTTAAAAATTCCTGTAAGGTATAGCGAAATATTTTTTAAGTACTCAGAAAGAGTCCTCCTTACTTATAAGTTCATCCTAAATGTTTTGATTAGAGCTGTTTTCTGCCTGTTTTTTTTTTTTTGGAAGTATCTTACTTTTAGATCTAAATAATTCAGGAGAATGAATGATTTAATCTGAATTGACTAGATAAGTGCTACTTTGAGTAAATCTCCTCATTCATTTAATCAGCAATTATGTGTCATTTACTAAAGGTTCCCAAACTAGCCACTGGGAACATAAATATAAATGGGTCATTTTGACATGTCCTCAAGGGGATCAGAGGTTATTTTTAAAATAGGAACATGAATAATTAAGTATATATGTACATGTAAGTATATACACATATAACATAAAATATATATGTAATTATCAATACATATTATATAGGCAATGTACACATACATTATATGTATAATATATATAACTTTACAAATATAAATCTGTAATGCTATAATATAAAATAATTGAATTATTAGATATCACAGAAAATTATCACTATGAACAAATATAAAAATCTAGTTTATGGTGTTTATTACTGTACCTGAAATTACTATAAAATTACTTTTAAAATACAATAGATTTTTGGGTTATGATAAGAAGATGTAAACAAGATGATAGGTAGATAATATTATAAAGCAAGTACAATAAAATATTAATTATTGATAGATTTCACATAATAGTTATACATTTGCTTAACCTCAGAAGTGTTTCTATAAGTATCTTAGTCAATTTGTCATTGCTGGGACATATTATCCAACAACCACAACTTAAAGAAGGAAAGGTTTACTTAGCTCAGATTCAAGAGAACTCAGTCAATTCATGGGTGACTAGCAATGGCAGGAAGAATCTGGCAGAGAACAGCTACTCAGAGCATCATAAAAGGAAGGACTTAGCTTGAGAGGAGATGGAAAAAGAGTCCATCCTTGCAGGTCACATCTCATTTCCTACTCTTTCTGGATGAAGCCTCTGTGTTTCTCTCCTTCCAGGTGAAATCTGACATCCACCCCTTCCAAACAGACCCCACCTCTCAGCTACTCAGGAAATTAATGGATTGGCCCTCATGATTGAATCACCTTCCAAACATGAAGCATTCGGGGAACATTCATATCCAAACCATAACACTCTGTCCTTAACCCTCAAAACATTCATGTACACCTCCTCACGCAAAATGCATTTAGTCCATCTCCAAAAGCTGTCAACATCTTGATAGTTTCAGGGATTTTACACATCCAAGCCATAACAGCATGTTTAAAAAAAAACATTATACAGTAAAATTACAGAAAAGAAAGGAGGATGCCTGACAGTGGTTGACTGTTTGAAAATAAAAATAGTAAGAATAATTAATATATAAATAAAGTAAGTGAAGGAGAAAGGAATTTAAGAAGAGCAGAAAAGTGAAAGGTTAAATTACTTTAACTTACATAATTATTAAAATCATCAAATTATTTATGTTTGTGTTAGAAATAGTAATAGTGAGTTGTACTTTAATATCCAGAGGCCTTTACCACAGTGCTATCAGAAGAAACAATGACAGAGATGGTCTGGTGTCAGATGATTTAAAGACAGAAACTCTTTAGAAAGAAGGGAGGAGCGAGTTATAGATACCACAAATAAACAAAAAGGGTACTTAATTCCAGGTTCAGGATCGTAAGAAAAAAAAAAAACTATTCAAGAAAGCTACATGGAATACATTGCAGTTGGAGTACATCCAGTTTTCAGTTAGAAAATGTTTAATGGGAGGCTAAAGATGGGAAAGATTAAAGACAAGTCACAAGTTCCAGAGAGTATACTGAAAAAGTTTAGGGAATAATAGGGGGCATAGATTGAGAAGTGGAGTCTGATAAGGTTCTATGTAAGTTCTACAGATATGAGAGTCCTAGACTTCCAATGAAGACTGAAACACCTGATGAGAATAATCCTGTTGGTCTCATTGATAAGTACAGTGAAGAAGCTCTGAACAATGGAAGGGAAGAGAGTCAAATCTAACAATTAGCATGTCAGAATCAAACACGGAAAGGGCTTTCCGAGCAATGGGAATAGTCTGAGTAAAGGCTAAAAGGCTTTTGACAGTAGAGCACTCTAGAGACTAGAAGCAGTCGAGCATTCCCAATATAGAAATGGACTGAAGACTAGAGGGGGAAAGTTGGTCAATGGAACTAAGTTACAGTTAAATATAAGGAGCAAAAAGTTTTGCTGTACTAATACACAAATATTGACTATAAATAAAAATCATGTGTTATATATTTCAAAAGGCTGGAAGAATTTTGTCATAAGGTAATAAATGAAATAAATGAAATAGCAATGTAACAATATATTGAACTTTATATAATACCCCATTAATATGCATAACTTTAATTTTTAATTATCAGTTAAAATAAAATGGAAATTGAAAATATGTGACCCCATAGAAGGAAGTATGCCATATTTTATGGCAAAGGGTTTAAAATGTGTCATGTAAATCAGTGAACTCCAACATTTTTAACACCAGGTACTTGTTTAAAGACCACTCTGCCAAGGACTGTATGGTGGCAGTGTAGGGTAATTGTTTGGTGGTAGGTTGTTGGAGGACAGCTTTGAAACCACAAGCAGCAGCAGGACGAAGCAGGGAGTGAAGAGAAGCCTCCTGTCAGACAAGCAGTGGCATTAGAACCTAATAGGATCTACTGCCAGCCAGCAGAGCTTCACTCTTGCTCACTTTCTGCTCACTGCCCATCTGTCCCAGACACCTAGGCCTTCCATGGCCATGACCAGTACCCAAGTGCCACCCAGGAATTGGGGACCCCTGTGTGACATCCACAGGATGGCAAGTTTTCTAAATGTGCTCCCCCTCTTCCTTTCCTCAGAAGTAGGTTATCGACTTTGTCTCAGTTACTTTTCCAGTACTGCCACTCAATATTTGACATGTAAAAATTAGGGGAGGAAAAGTTTATTGTATTTTAGTTCACAGTTTCAGAGGATCCCAGTCAATCCATGGAAGGCTGGCAACAGTGGAAGAACATGGCAGAGGCAGAAGTGGAGGCAGCTCCTCACAGCATTGCAAACAGCAAGCCAAGACAAATCAAGTCCCCAAAGTCATAAAGGAAGTACCATATATCCCTCTAGGTCCCATCCCAGTGGTCTGCCCCTTCTGGGTCCAGTCTCAGTGTTCCTCCCATTCTAGGCTTAAGCCCTCATCACACACCTCCAATCCAATCCACACACCTGCACTCTAAAATCTGCCACATGCCTGTCTTCCACCACACACCTATTATCCACCCCTCCAGGCTAGGTCCCATCACTTAACAGCACATGGATTCATAAATAATCTATCACATCCAAATGCATGAGGCTTTTGGGGGAACATTCCAAATTCAAACCAAAATAGACCTAGAGAAAAAAAAAAGACAATGAGGAAAAAAAATTTAAAAGTACTGATGCCCAGAAGCCTGCTGGAGAAGGGAAAAGCTCCTTTTCAGACCCAAAAATCCCCACTCAAGAATCAATGGCAGCTACAAGTAGGATGAAGGACTAGTACCTCCCACAGTCCACCCAAAATCAAGATATGCATCTCAAGAGAGGCTAAAAAAGGATAACAAAAGAATTCTGGAGGCAAAAACATGAGAATGTCAATAATAATAATAATAATAATAATAATAATAATAATAATAATAAACTTTCTATCCAGTGAGAGACTGTAAAATCAATTTTATAACCCTAAATCAACAATCCCTCCTCCCCTCTGGAACATCCTATAAAAGTCCCTTGTTCGCAAAGCCAAGTCAGAGAGATGGACAATTTTGAAGAAATTATTCTCACCATCTCCCCAAAGCTAACTCTGAATAAACTTTTAAGCCCTTTTGCACAATGGGTAGCCTCCTTTGATTTGATATTGGAAGTGAGCAAAGGATCCTTTAGAAAATTGTCTTTAATTGGACATTAACATAATCAGTGTCGAACTGTTGAAGAATTATTTGGAGGAAATAGATGTAATCATATATTCTTATTAAAAAGATTATTCTGGACACAACAGAGAGCTTGGATTAGATGATGCTACCTAGTAGGAGAAAAGACAGCCAAGGAGTCTGTTCCGAAGAAAAGAGATAAAGCCTCAAATAGAAATATGGAACTTGGGATGGAGAGAACTGTAGATAAGCAGGATATATTTAGGGGCAAACAACAGGCTTTAGCAACAGATGCAAGTGAGACAAAAGGAAAACTTCATGAAATTCTTTGGATTACAAAAAATCTTGAAACCCATCACTACAGAAATGAAAATAATTGAGAGAGGTCCGAAGAAGGAAAATAACATATTGCTTTTATAATATGAGGAAAAATGCCACTGTATATTTTCCAACAATAATTTGGATCATAGAATTGGGTTATAAGTATGAATAGTGAAATATTTATAAAAGTTTTAAATACAGAATTAAAATCTGAGCATCCCTTATTGTCTACTAATCCAAATATCATACTGAAAGAACCCAAATTAGTCAGAGATAAGCATGAAAATCAAAAGAGATTTACAGGATTAAGACATTATAAGAAATTTTTATTTGGAAAAAAAACCAGTAGAATGCCAGCTGAAATACACAAATAGCTAGAAAAGTGAACTTTGAGTTCTTATTTCCAAACAATTGCCTAGTAGAAAATTTAAGAGACATAACATGTAGTTAAGATTTGATTACAATATTATAGTTCTGTAACTCTTGGCATAGCCTAGCAACAAAACTGAAGACCACTATTTTCTTAAAAGAGTTAAAAAATTCAGGCAAACAAAGCTTACTTGTTAAGCATGTACTTGTTACTACATGAACACAGAGATTCAAACAGCTCTTTTATTTCACTCCCTGTAATAACATTGTCTTTTTGGATTTAATATCATTCATTAAACTACTCTGAAAAATCTCAATGAGAGCCAATGAAAAATCCACTAAAATCTGAGTGTGTATATAAGGTAGATGCTAGTGGGCAGTCTGAGTAGGTAGCAGGGCTGGGCCTGAGATGTTCCCTAAGGGAGAAGCATGACAACTAAGATGCAGAAATATAAAGCAAACGTCAAAAAAGACAGGACACCTTGGAATGTAGGCCAAATGATGAACAGGCTTGGGGTGGGTTGTGGATAAGATTATGGTGACAGACCTCTTCTACCAGACTTTGTGGCACTGCAAGTTTCGAAGTCATATCTTAGGGCCCTCAGATTTGATCTAAAACAATAGACTAGTTTTTACGCTAACATGTACCAATCAGTAGAAGTCAAATAGGTATAGAAAAATAAATATGTCTGAACTATAGAAAAACTGGAAAAGATGACTGAAACGGCTAAATAATGGGCACTCTAGCCCCTTCTCTGCTTGTCGGTGAAGTTCTGACCCTTGTCTTTACCTCTCCTTCCCCCCCCCCCATTTTATTGATATGTACAAGTGCAGAATTTAAGGTTTACAATGGAGTTGAGCATTTTGTGCACATACATTTCTTGTCAAAGTGACAAGGGCTTTCCCACACTCCTTTTGTTGCTCCCCCTATCCTCCCTTCCCTCCCTTCACCACCCCCCACCCACCCACTCAGTCCCCCTCTCTTTCGCTTTGTCTTTCATTTAAAGTTCCATGAGATAGTTGTGGTCTGGATCTTTCATATCAGAGAAACCATCTGATGTTTCACCTTCTGTTTCTGACTCACTTCACTCAGCATGATATTCTCAAGTTTCTTCCATTTGCTTGCAAAAGCCTCCACGCTGTTGGACCTTACAGATGCGTAGTATTCCATTGTGTATAAGTACCACAGTTTGTGTATCCACTGGTTGGTTGATGGGTATTTTGGTGACTTCCACATTATAGCTATTGTTAGTTGTGCTGCTATGAACATGGGTATACATATATCTCTGTTGTACGTTGTTTTGGTCTCTTTTGGATATATTCCCAGGAAGCATCTCTAGCCATAAGAGAAATGCAAATCAAAACAACGCTAAGATACCATCTCACTACAGAGAGAATGGCTTATATCAACAAATCAAATAGCAATCAATGCTGGCCAGGCTGTGGGGAGAAAGGAACCCTCCTACACTGCTGGTAGGAGTGTAAATTCATTCGACCACTCTGGAAAGCAGTATAGAGAGCTCTCAAAAGACTAGAAATAAGTATCCCTTTTGATCCAGCGACACCCCTCCTGGGAATATATCCAAAAGAGGCCAAAACAATTTACCTCTCCTTTATACTTCTCCCAGTAAAGCGACTTGTCGCTTCCAAACTCTTTCTTCGTGGTGTTCATTCTTTGACATTGGTAGAACCCAAACCCTGGTTTGAGCTCCCTGACATCATATATATATATATATATATATATATATATATATATATATATATACTAAAATTTTATGTAAAAGATTATATATAAAATATTCATAATTATAGGAAATGGTTTACAAACTAAGATGTAACAAATGTTTATCTTTAGCATTATATTTCAATACTTTGAGGTCATAAAACTTCCCTAATTAGTGGACTCACATAGAAGTCATTTTATTTAAAAATATGCCACCATATCATTGCTATTAGTGTCTACATTTAAAAATACTAATTTTATGAGATTTTTCCTCATGAAAATATGACAATATGAAACATAAAAGTTTACTTTCTGAAAAGTACAATATAATGCCCTATGTATTTCAAAGGAAAGGAGTCTTCTTTTCATAGTATTAAGAAAGGTATCATGCAAAAATCTTAATTATAAAGAAAAATCCAAATGTAAAACTCCACCTTTAGGCTACTTTTCTTTGACATGAAATTATATGCATAGGTGATTCATCATTCTGCCAAGTTCATAAGTCCATTTTTCCCACTTCTATTTAGAAACAGAAAACAGACTGAGTAGACACAAAATCATTCAATGCTAGAACACTGTCAAAATTATAATCAAAATTTACATTTATTAAAGTACTGTACCAGAATGTGAATTTGACACATGATCTATAGTGAAGACACACATTTTGTATTCTCAAGTAAAATATAAGTTCTTATGAAACTTTTTCATGATTTCTAATTCGTTTTCTTCAATCTGTTAAACCGTGTTATTTTGGCTTCACCTTAAGAATGCTCATTCCTCCAGTTGCAACACTGATCTCTAAAAAATTTGCAGTGCTTTAATTTTATTTTGGTTTTGCTTAATTATGAAAATTTTTACATGAATGACTTAAGGTATGTTATGTATGAATTATTTTTTAGTAAAAACAAAGCAGGTGTTGTAAGATAGACTTCCAATAGCCTCATTGTCTTTCCTTCATTTTATTTATATTCTTTATATATATATATATATATATATATATATATATGTGTGTGTGTGTGTGTGTGTGTGTGTGTGTGTGTGTGTGTGTGATACACAATGGTTACATTCAGCTTGAGTATTCTGTGCACATACTATCATGTCAACATTACAATCCCTTCCCCTGCCTCCTTTTGCCCCTCCTACTCCCTTTCTCATACCGCTGACTCCCACCATCACATCCATTTGGTTCTATATGTTCATAGCATCACAACTAACAACAGCTAAAATGTGGAAGACACCAAAATACTCATCAACAGACCAATGGATACATAAATTATGATATTTATACACAATGGAATACTATGCATCTATAAAGACAGACAGGTTGGAGGCTTGTGTAGGCAAATGAAGGCAACTTGAAACCATCATGCTTAGTGAAGTGAGTCAGAAGCAGAAGGTGAAATTTCTAATGGTTTCTCTGATATGAGAGACCCAGATCACAATTATCTCATGGAACTTAGTATGAAAAATAATGGAAACTGGGGGTGGAGGCTGGGGGAGGGACAAAGGAAGAGAGGAGAAGGTCTTGTAACTTTGCCATGATATGCATGTGCACAAAATGCTCAAGATCAATGTAAACTTTGTACTTTGCACTTATAATGTATCAATAAAGTGGGGAAAATATCTGTATTCTGAATTTCTTACATTAGAGAAATCATGCAATATTTAACCTGGATTCAAGTTGCTTCATTTACCTAAAGAACCCTCAAATTTATCTGTCTTTATAGAAGAATAGTATCCCGCTGTGTACATAAACAACAATTTTTGTATCCATCAGTCTGTTGATATGATGACATCGTCCACAGTTTACTGTTAATTGTACTGCTATAAACATGGGCACATATGTCTCTATTATACATTGTTATTAACTCTTTTTGGGAAGATGACCAGAAGAGGTCTCACAATATTGAATGGAATATTTATTTTCAGCCTTTTGAGGAATCTCCATACTGTTTTCCACAGTGGTTGTATCATTTTAAAATCCCCAGCAATGTAAAAATGTTACTTTCATCTCTGCAGCTTCACCAACCTTGATTGCCGTTCCACTGTTTGATGACCACTATTCTCACTAGGGTAAGATAATACCTTAGTGATGTGATTTGCATTTCTATAATGGCTAATGATGTTGAAAATCTTTTCATATATATCTGCTGGCTATTTGGACTTCATCTGAGAAATGCATATTCATTCAAGTTGCCTGTTTTTAATCAGGTCTTTGATTTTTAAGGGGTCTTTTTTTCTTCAATTTCTTGTATATTCTAGTAATCAGCCTCTGATCTGAGGTGTAGGTGGTGAAAAGTTTTTCTCGTTCTGTTGCTTCTCTCTTCACTCTGTTGATAGTTTCTTTTGCTGTACAAAAGCATTTTAGTTTTATATAATCCCATTTGTTGATTCTAGAGGCTATTTCTTTGCATCAAGTATTCTATTTAGAAATGTCCATGACTACATCTTGTAGATTTTTGTCTATTTTTCATTGAAAAGGTCCATTGCTTCCATTTTAATATCTAGATCTTGGATCCACTTTGATTTTGGTACATAGTGATAGGTATTTGTCGAGATTCATTCTTCAGCATGTGGATAACCAATTCTTCCAGTACCACTTGTTGAAGAGGCTATCCCTTTTGCAGTGTATGTTTTTGGCAACTTTGCCAAAAATCAGATAGCTGATGGTACATGACGTTATCTCTGTATCCTCAGTTCTGTTCCACTGGTCAACATGTCTGAGTTTTGTGCCAGTACAATATAGTTTTTAAAACTGTTGTTCTGTAATATAACTGGATGGCTGGAATCATAATACCACCTGCTTTTATCATGTTACTTAAGATTGTTTGGCTATTCTGTGTATCTTTTTGTTACATATGAATTTAAGGATTCTTTTGTATGCCTGTGTAAGCTACTACACCTTAATGTTGAAGATCAAGAAGGTACCTGATGCTATCATCAAACAATTTTTATCTTTACATCTCACCTAAGATTTCTGACAAGAAATTAATGGTTGCTTAATGAAACATCACTAAAGTGACAGTTTCCTATATCTGCCAATGGGGAATAAAAGCTGGAGCAATGCCATTTAAAACTGATTTCTATAGTGATAAAAATATATAACACATTTGAATTAGCATATAATTAAACATGCATAATCAACCACCTCTCCAAAATCTAAAATAAGTGGGTAATTACCACATGAAATTAAGTAGAGAATACTGCAGCATCTTGAATTTTTGGCCTTTAAGTCTTTTTATTCCAGTCTTGTTTAAGGGACTCAGTGAAAATGATCCTTGGATTGTCCTTGAACTGGCATGTCAAAATAGAATGTTAACAGTTATTTTACTTTCCTTTAGAACAAAGTGGTTTCTCCAAACTTCTTCAGGCTAAAATATTCTGACACATCTGTACTCTGTGAGATAGTAAATTTGGTCATGAGCCCCCTCCATTTCCTTAGAGCTACCTTTGAATAAATCCCTTTCCCTTTTACGAAAATAAATGCCCCCTGATTTGGCAATAAATCAATAGAAATCAGTTTCAAATGGAGTCGGTACAACACTTTGCCACTTGATGATACAAGAAACTGTATCTGAGCAAATGAAATGAGCACGGACCTAAGCAACCAGCAACACTGGTTTTAAGCAATTATTTTAAGCAATTATTTTAGGCCTCTTGACTCTCATTTATTTATTCTTCATCCTAGAGTCTACAAAGCCTCAAACATTATCTATCCTCTTTGCTTCAGTTTCTTGCTCAGTAGTCACTTCTTGAACTTAGCAAGGCAGAAAGAAATAAAGAAAAGTGGGAAATCTGACTACACAGGTTCATTCTGAAAAAAATCAATATACCTAACTGAAATGTCACTGGACAAAGTGAGAGGATGTCCCAGACTAACTCATAACCCGACTGTCACACACACACACACACACACACACACACACACACACACACACACACGGTGCTCAAAAGGTCTGCTGACTTCAATAACAGAAAAAAAATGTTCAGGGTGTATATATATCTGTTGTGGTTAGGATCTGGAGTGTCCCCCAAAAGTCTCATGTATTTTAATGGAACCATGTGATGTTGGTGGGTTGGGGTCTGGTCTGGAGGGGTGGATTGCAGTTAAGTTAGGATTAACGGTGTGTAGTGGCCACACCTGGATGCAGGAGGGACTGGTTACAGGGCGGAGACCTGAAAGGATACATAAGCTGCACCTGCCTTCCTGTAGGTCGGGGACTAGTCTAAAACTAGCCTCAGCTTGTCTTCCTGTTTGTCCAGGGAAGCTGCCCCCACCTCTCTCTCTGCCATGTACTTCGATCGTTGCTGGCCACCCCTGAATGGACTGTGACCTTTGAGACTGTGAGCTAAAATAAACCTTTCCTTTCCTAAGTTTGTGGGTGTCGGGTATTGAGTCACAGCAACAAAAAAGTAACTAAGACAATATATAATGCATAATCTAGGAAGGTGATTCTAGTACCATATCTGTTGCATTGGCCCATTTGTCCATTTTCAAAATGCAGCTACTTACATTTGTTTAAACCTAAATTGTGCTTTCCTCTTCCTGAGAATGAAGGTTGGAATGACACTGTACAATTTTGTGGCAAAAAAAAAAAACTCAGGTCCAGAATTGTTTTTGTGTTATTGACTCTAAGTTTTGTTTCTTCCTTTTTATATCTTTATTTCCTCCCTCCTACCTCAAAACTACAGCTGTACCACAGCCCTTCTCAAAACCTTGGCATCATCTGATTGATATATGATTACCCACATCAAGATGGGTCAATAAATCATCCATATTCATTACCTACTACTTATTATCTGTCTCACAATTTTGCTCCCTAATCATTTCCTCCTAGAAAATATAAAATCATTATTGATAGGAGAATATATTAGGACAGAGAGTTGGGACAAGAACTGGTTCTCCAATGGCCATGGGGGCAGAGATGAAATCAAGGTCCCAGTCAAGGCCTGACCCATCAGGGAAACAATGAAGGAGAAGTAGTTAAGACAAGCAATTTTTCTTCCCACTGCAGGTTTCTTGTAGATGCCCTAAGGTAATTAATAGCTTGCATTATTTTGTAATCCCTACAATAGGGAACACCTAAATAAACGAATATGCCAACAAATTTTATGAACTATGATAAATGCATAAGTTCCTAGAAAACATACAATCTACTAAGACAATCAAGAAGAAAAAGAAAGCCTAAACAAACATATAATAAATAAGAAGGAAATCAGTAAACACCTTGCACAATAAAAAAGCCCAAAACAAGTGACTAAATGACTTCATGTACCAAATATTTGAAGAAATATCACTATTTCTTCAACTGAAAGAGAGAGAGAGAGGGAAAAGAGGAGAGAAAGAAATAGAGAAGAAAAGCAGCAGTAGTTCCAAATGTTTTTGTAAGGCCAGTGTCACTGTGATAAAAACATCAGACACATTGCATAAAAAGATAATTAATGAATAATATCCCAGAGAAATGTAGATATAAAAATTATATTCAAAAATTAAAAATTGAAAGCACTTGTCTAAGCTCCGGATGCCCACTTTTACCATTTTTATTCAACATAATGCTTGAAGTCTAAGAATAAGTTAATAAAGAAAAGTGACATTCAAATTAGAAGTAATAATTATTTTACTGTAGCTGGCATGATTATATATATATATATATATATATATATATATATATATATATATGCTCTAAAAATTCCCTTAAAAACTACCAAAACTAATAAATTTTAAAAAGTTACCAGACTCAAAGTCAAGTACAAAAATCAACTGCATGTCTGTATAATAATAACAAAATAAAGAATACAAGAATGACACATTTACATCAGAACAAACCAAGATTGAAGGTTTTGGAATAACAGTTAAGAAAATGAAAAGTTACACACCAAAAATTATAAAAGAGAGTAAAAGAAATGAAATCAGATAAAAATAACTGAAAGGCATCCTGTGTTTATGGATTAGAGGGTTTAATGTTGTCTAAGTGACCAAAGATATCTACAGATCCAGTTCATCAAAATCCCAATAGATTATTTATAGACAAATAAAAAATTAAATTTCATGTGAAACCACAAAAGACTCCAAGTGCCAAAAGTCATCTCGAACAAGAAGCAAAGATGGAGAAAACACAGTTCAAGGTTTTGAAATGTGTTGCAAAATTAGTATTGTGGTTTGGCTCTGGAATGTCCCCCAAAGTCTCATATACGTTAATGTTATGGATTGTCTATGGAACCATGTGCTGTTGGTGGATTGGGGTCTAGTCTGAAGGGGTGGATTAAAGTTAAATTAGGATTAAAGGCATGTGAGTTAGGATTAAAGGCATGTAAGTTAGGATTAATGGAGTGTAGTGGCCACACCTTCCACACCGGGATGAAGGAGGGGCTAATCACTGGGTGGAGACTTGAAAGGATATATAAACTGCTTCCTGCCTTCCTTGGGGACTAGGACTGGGACTTGGACTAGTCTCAACTAGTCTCAACTTGACTTCCTGTTTGTGATGTCTTGAGAAGCTGCCTCCACCTATGCCTCTGCCATGTACTTCGATTGTTGCCGGCCACCCCTGGATGGATGGTGACCTTCTGAAACTGTGAGCTAAAATAAACCTTTCCTTTCCTAAATTTGTGGGTGTCAGGTATTGAGTCACAGCAATGAAAAAGTGAAACAGCATGGTCCTAGCATTAAAACAGAATATAGAATAACTAAGAATAAAGAGTCTTTAAAAATGACCATGAAGATGCAGTCAACTAATCTTTGACAAATGTGTCAGGTAAATATACATACAATAAATGGTGTTATGAAATCAAAAGATATACTTTGGACCATTATCTCACAGTATGCACAGAACTAAAGCAAAATGAGTTAGACTTAAACATAAATCTGAAACCATAAAATTACAGAAAGGAAAAATAGCAAAAATAGAAAAAAAAAACCAAGAATGCTTCTTGCCATCAGCATCGACAGTAATTTCTTGGAAAAGACACCAAAGACAAGTATCAAAAGAAAAAAAAAAACTGAGAGTACATTTAGTCAAAAGGATTCTGCACAATCAACACAATGAAACTGAAGAAAGTATTTGTAAATCATGTATCTGGTAAGTGCTTGATTTCCAAATTATGAAGAAAATTTTAAAATCTAAATCTAATAACATAAACTGATTTTAAGTGTACAAGAATTTGAATATATACTTCTTCAAGGGAGACTAAAAATGATAGATGCTTTTATGAATAAAATCTTATCATCACTAATCCTTAGGGAAATGCAAATAAAAACCACTGTGAGATGTAATCTTATATCCATTAGGATTGCCATTATATAACTTAAAGCAAAGTAAAGTTTCACAAAGATGTTGAAAATGAAACCCTGGCATACTGTTGGTAGAAACTAAGTTGTGAGGTCATTAAGATACTCTGGCTTCTAAAACATAATGCAAGTATCTTTTGATCCCATTGTGGGATATATATCTAAAGGAATTAAAAAGACATTTTTGGAGTGTAGTGTGAGACCAGAGATCAAGTCCTGGGCCTTCATATTGAAGTACATCTTCAGTTTATGTTTGTTTGTTTGTATTTATTTGTTTATTTTATTTATTTATTTTCAGGCAGACTTTCACGAAGTCATTGTTGCCTGGGCTAGCTTCAAACTTCAAGTCTTCCTGCCACAGACTTCCAAAGTGCAGGGATTACAGTCCTGTCACTAGGCCTGACTAAAATCAGATCTTATGCTACCATAGTTATCTCAGCATTATTCACAATTGCCAAGATATGGAATAAACTTAAGCATCCACCAATGAAAGAACAGATAAAGAAAATCCAAAATACCACAGTTAACCTTAAAAGGAAGAAAATCCTGTTGGTTCCAACAACATGGATGAACAGTAAGACATTCTGGCAAGTGAAACAAACCAACATAAAAGGACAAATATTACATGATATCATTTATGAACGAAACTAAAATAAAAATATCCAAGGGTAGATTTCTTAGAGGCAAAGGTAGAGGAGAAAATGGGAAACTACTAAAAGAACAGTTTCAGTTACACAATATAAATAAATCCTAGAGATTGCATACTTAAGACAGATTTTCCGTTATGTGTTATCACAAAAAAAATGATGCTGATGATAATAAATAAGAACAGGGAACTTTTAGAAGTGATGAACAAATTTATGGCAAAACCATGATGATAAGTCCATAGGTAAATACCAATCTCCAAACACATCAAGTGATGCACATTTAAAACATGTGCTTTTTGTACTTTAATAATTCCTTAATACTTTTTTAAATAGAATCTCATATGCTTTCAACATGTATAACATAAAAATATGAGCATTATTTTAAGAATAAGTAGAACCTGAAAAACTTGAAAAATGATCCATCTACATGAAAGATGTTATGACTGTCTCTTATAATACGAATTAGAGAGCAGCTCCAGATGTATTTCTCTGTGACTTTATTTTTAATTATACCTCTAAACAATAAGACATGCTCTTGCTAGAAACACTTTGAGCTTCAAAATTACTTTCTCCCTATTTTGGGTCTGTCATCTTAGAAAGCTAACCCATACTCTTCCCTAAAAATGTATAAGAACTTATACATTTATGGTATTCATTTTATATTCTTAATAGTGGCCCTGTCTCCATCTTATTCTCTTGGCTTTCTTATCCCTTTGTTTCAGTATCTTCTAAAGATGTCTTATTATATATTCCTTGTATACTAGTAAACTGCAAAACAGTTTCATACCACATGTGATTTCAAATTGTTTTCATTTGTCCTAACTTGAATACATGCAATGTTTTCTTTCAAAACAAAAATCAAATCCATGTCCAAGTCCTGCCCTATTCCTTTGTGAAGACTTCCAGCTGCCCTAGGCCCTCAGAGGGAGAGCTGGCCTTAAGGAGATCCACTGGATGGAGATATGATCAAGTTTTAATTGCAACCAAACACTCCATAGACAAAATGATTTGGCAAACAAGCAACAGTTTTCTAAGCTTTGACGGAGGCTCTTAGTTTTTCTAACATACATGATTTTGCCCCATGTTGTTCTCAGCTCCTTCTCTTCCTTGTATGAGCTTTAGCAAGTTTATCCAATCAATATATTAACATTTCAATGTGTATTCTAAGATTTCTGAACTCTGCTTTTGTCAGTGGCTATTTTCCCCTCCTTTATATTAATCTGTTATTACTTTTGATAGCCTTTATGTATGTTATACTCTGATGAATTCTGTCCTTTGCTCTGAGAGAGAGAAGAGATGCTCAGTATACAAGAGAAAATAATAATAGATGAAATGGGAAAGGAGACATATGTTTTTATTTTTATATAACTTTGATGTTTCACTACATTATCCCACAAAGTTTCATTAAGTTTGTTTTGTTGAAGGTGATAGACAATTTTTAGAAAAAAGGTAAGGAACTGGGGACATAGCTCAGAGATTAAAGCACTTGGTTAGCCAGCTCAAGGCCCCAGGTTTGATTCCCCAGCACTACATAAAATAGGGATGATAATGCACATCTGTAATCCAGTACTTGGAAGCTAATGCAGGAGAAATGCTATATATTCAAGGCCATCCTTGGCTCTCTAGTGAATTCAGGACCTGCCTGGACTTCACAGAGAGAACATGCCTCAAAAAAAAAAAAAAAAAGAGTCAACAAATGGTGCTAGGAAAACTGGACATCCACATGCAGAAGAATGAATCTAGTCACACACCTATCACTATGCACCAAAATCAAATCAAAATGGATTAAAGACCTAAACATTAAAAATGAAACACTAAACCTTCTGGAACACAGAGTAGGCAAATTTCTAAAAGACATAGGGGTAGGCAAAGATTTT
Organism: Ctenodactylus gundi; assembly: GCA_004027205.1. Classification (NCBI taxonomy): domain Eukaryota; kingdom Metazoa; phylum Chordata; class Mammalia; order Rodentia; family Ctenodactylidae; genus Ctenodactylus; species Ctenodactylus gundi. The sequence goes on from PVKB01003813.1 coordinate 50,241, forward strand.
CTTGGCAAAACACCAAGAGCAAAGAAATTACCCCCATTATCAACAAATGGGATCTTCTCAAATTAAAAAGTTTCTGCACAGCAAAGGAAACTGTCAACATTGTAAATAAAGAACCAACAGACTGGGAAAAAATATTCACCACCAACACCTCAGATTAGAAACTCGTAACTAGAATACACAGGGAGTTAAAGAAATTTAAGCCCATCAAAATAAAGGATCCTATTGAAAAGCAGGCAAATGAAATGAAGAGACAGTTCACTCACGAAGAAATACAAAGGGCCAATAGAAACATGAAAAGATGCTCAACATCTCTAGCCATAAGAGAAATGCAAATCAAAACAATGCTAAGATACCATCTCACTCCAGAGAGAATGGCTTATATCAACAAATCAAACAGCAATCAATGCTGGCCAGGCTGTGGGGAGAAAGGAACCCTCCTGCACTGCTGGTGGGAGTGTAAATTCGTTCAACCACTCTGGAAAGCAGTACGGAGAGTTCTCAAAAGACTAGAAATAAATATCTCCTTTGATCCGGCGACACGGCTCCTGGGAATATATCCAAAAGAGGCCAAAACAACATACAACAGAGATATATGTATACCCATGGTCATAGCAGCACAACTAACAATAGCTAGAACATGGAAGTCACCAAAATACCC